>JAULBS010038308.1:0-10035 GCA_032355785.1 Symmetromphalus regularis
ACTGCACTGACAACTAACTATAACACCGTGGTGTTGTCAATCATTAGACAATAACAAAAGTTACAACTGCTAATGAGTTTAATTACGGCCAATAGACTACTGTCGAGCCGCTTAATTACAGCTAATTGAAACATTGGCGATACAGTCGAGGGAAATTTAACTTATAAAATGCGTATTGTTCAAAAACATGTTTGGCAGATAGCGAGGGTGGCGCTAAATCAAGGAAATTAATAAAGAAAACAAATGGTACTTGGAAGAAAGTTAGCGATAAGAGAGGTTGGCGCTAAATCGGGGGGCGTAAATCGAGGTTATACTGTATTGATCTTTCAATTAAGGTTTTTAACATTGCTGAATATTTCACAAAATTTTGTGTAAAATTAAACACCAGCACTCACAGGTGCTACTGACCACTTTGACTGATTCCCAACGTTCTCATTGGGTTAACTATTATATGTAAAAACCAGTCGTGCTGATGCTTGTGAGATATTTTGTGCTGAACTTAGCCTAACTGTGATTTTAGAGATTTGATACCTTTGGTGCCAGTACTTTTTGATAAATTATTTTACAATGATTAAGCAGTTAATACCCTAAAACACTTATGAGTTTTGTGTGGGTTCAAAGGTCATGACAGCAAGATTCATATGAGCATATTGGTATTCCTCACTATGCATATTCACCGTAACATCAAAAGGTTTGGGTTTTAAAAACAAATTGTATTTTTTTTATGTGCCTTATTCTCCAGGTTAGAAATTAGCTGAAAGAGCTGGGTTCTTGACAGGGTTTTTTAAGCTATTGACTGAATTTTAAATTGTGATGATGACCATTTTGTTCTGTTGAAATGTAATGCAATTCATCATAGTAGATGTGAAATACATGTATGTAGCAGTATTTATGAATTTGCATTTTATATTCCCAATATATAATTTCTTAATCTTTTTATCTAGTAAAGATATTTGTTATTGACTTTATTTAAATTGTTGTCTTCAGTAACTAATGTATAATTATGATAGTATATTGTAACAATATGTTGTAGTCAATGAATTAATATACTTAATTTAAAAAGAAAAATTATCTTCAATCAAAATGATAAAATAGGCAGCTAACTAAATAAACTTGTAATTAAATTATCTTTGTTAGGGCCATCTTCTACACAAAGTAGGCCTAATTATTAACATAAAAAATATATATTGACTGAAACATGAAATATACTGAAACAAACAATTTATATCATTGATAAAAATTTAGATAAAATTTTCTGTGCTCAGCTGATAAAGGGCTCAATTTGGCCCACCCACCCACCTTTATTCTTAAATCAGGAATCTCACAGACCCGAGACCATGGGTCAATGATGCAGCAATCATGGATATTTAATAAATATCAGCAAATTGTATAGGATTTTTATATTATAAAATTTATTTTTTGTTTCAGTGTATTCTGTATTGTATGTAGAAACAGTTTGTGTAACTAAGTTGTCATAAACATATATAAAATTATGTAGGTGAAATGGTAACTGAAATTATTTTTTTCAAAGTGTGATATTGATTTTTAAACTGGTTTTAAATTTACTTCTGTTTTGAAAAGAAAATATTTTTGATCCTTTGAGAAATATTTGATATCAGGTAAAACATTTTATGCAATTTGTAATTTGTTGTATGTTTGGGAATTATATTCTCATGTTGTAATCTGGACTTGTGGTGTATGCTTTCTTGCCGTTAAAATTGAAATGCAATGTCTGTTACAAAGTACATGTATATAGCCATCATAAATATTTTATTATTATGTGTGTTATCACATTGACAGATTTCTAGTTTATTTTTAAATCACTTAACATTCTATGTGTACAATACTTTTTTTTTAAAATAGACAAGATTTTTCATGGAAATGTGAAAATTTGTTACAATTTTTTTTGGTTCATTTTAGTTTTTAAAACAAAGGCCTACACAGCTTATTTTATTTTTGCATTATATTTTAAGCTTTTTTATATACATTGTTAATTTGCATCCTCTTCGTTTGTGCGAGATGCCCTATCACTTCCATGATGAACACTGAACAAAAATAACAAATGCATATTTATCTCCAAGCAACATAAAACCGGCCCTGGTGGTGCAGTGGTTAAGCTGTGAGGCTCAATGTTTGTAGGTACCGGGTTCAAATCCCAGTCGAGTCATAGCATTTTAAATCTTATTACCCCCTCCAACCCAGAGTGAGTGCTCTGCAAGGCTCAGTGGGTTGGTGTACACCACTTACACCAACCAGTAATCCACAACAGGTTTATCAAAGGTCATGGTATGTGTGGAATAATGCATATAAAAGGTTCCTTGCTGCAAATTGAAAAGTGTAGCCTATGAGGCAGAAGCAGGTTTCAACTTAAGACCAAGAGTCGCAAAACACCATGTCTGGCACTGAATAAACAATGTGTTAGGTTGTTGTTAAATAAACAATCATTTCTATTTTCCCAAAGAACATCTTAGAGTTCCGACGTTATTCACTGGTGGTAGGGCATCTCAAAGTAAAGCTTGACATTTGACCCGAGTGCTCAGTGTACATTTATTCTGATTGTTATTGCGGATATAAACGATAATGAAAATATAATAAAGATCTGTTAACTGCAAAACCCCCAGTTTTTGTACTTTATTTTCCTATGTTCCGTACTAACAAAAACATTCTAGAGATTCTTTCCATGGAATTTTTTTAGCTGTATGTGCATAGTAAGAATCTGAAGTAATTGTGTGGCCCTACCCACCATCCCATCCATACTTTCAAACCCTAAATTATTCAAGAAACACTGTTTTTCCAAACTTTGTTGCGAAATGATCTTTTAGAGCATTGGATTTTCTCTGGAAATATCAGTGTAAGTACAGTGACCCTATCCCCATAGGTTTTAACACTTACCTATGCAATTGACAGTAAATATATTGTTAGATATGTCTGTATCTTAATTGTCATTTTGTCTTTTCTAAAAAGGGTGGGAATTTGTAGTGATTCTCCACTTTTACGAGTTGTATTAAATCGTATCTGTTAAGAGGGATCATTGAAAGGGAAAAAAGGTTTCTTTAGTTGAAAGTTTTTCAAGTATGTCGACATACTAAAACATCACCTGGACCTGTAAAAAAGTAAATATTGCATATTGTGGGATTTATAAACAGTTGGAGGGTCCCTTTTAAGTCTCATAAACTGAAAATAATAAAAACAGACTTGACATATTAGGTTTTTTATTTTTATGGTATAACATGTTTTCTACAAATCAGAGAATTTTGGATTTTAGGTTAAAATCCCCAGCAAAGTAACAAATGAGCCCCAGAGAAAAAAAAAGACTGGTAAATCCCCATAGATATAAGTAAATAATGGTATTTATCCAAATGACACTATAATAGAGATCACAACACAGGCTCTGATTTAAAAATAGAACCAGTATAAAGTCCTTGTCAAACCTCTTGCTGTTATATCAAATTAATGTTACCAGGAAAATGACTTGGGGAAACCCAGGTAGCATGTTTGGAAATCCTAATAAAACTCCTGAAAACAAAGACTACTGAATGTAAAAGAATTTTATTTAAAATAATAGTTTTTCGCATTTAAAAATATTTTAATAATATGTAACTATTATAAGACAAGATAACAAAACCCAAACAAATGTTTGAAGTAAGGGTGCCAAAGAGCACATTCTCCTTTTTTTCTATAAGACATAAAAAAGAAAACAAAAAAAAAACCTTTTCAAACACCACACAATGTGCTGACCTACATTTAAAGCCTTCACAACGGCTTTACAAAACCAAAGTGCTGTCCCTGCTTCATATAAGTGCTGTACAAAATTTAATGTTGAAATGCTGTTTGAGAGAGATCAATGAGTAACTACATAAAACATGCAGTTTATTTTTACCATTTATCCCAATTTTGGACTTAAGTTTTGTAAATGCCCCAGAAGTAAAATAGCCAAACTAGTGCAGTTGATGGAAAGAGAAGAATAGCATGTCATACCATGAAACAAACCTGGGAGATGTATTATAAATAGTTAAATATTTAAAATATTCCAAATTATAGCTTTTATAAGTGCATACACGTACATGTAGCTTAAAATGCATTTTACAAAAAAAGGTTCAGTGACTTTATGGGTGTATAATGAGAGGTGGATCTAGATATTAATGTAGTAAATCTAAAGTGAAACAGCATATATAATCATTATTCCAGACTTTATGGGTGTATAATGAGAGGTGGATCTAGGTATTAATGTAGTAAATCTAAAGTGAAACAGCATATATAATCATTATTCCAAATAAAGATATTTGTGAAATAAACTTCAAAATGTTTTAATGTGACAACATAATGTAATTTCCCATCAAACAATAGTGAGTGAGAACTTGAATAATGTGGAATGTAAATGAACACGTTTAACAAAAATCTAGACAAAACAATAGTAAAACAGTTCTATGTTCCTCTACAAATGGCTTAATAGTAACAAGTCCAATGGGTAAATAATTCAAAAATAATCTTTCACAAATAAAACATGGAAAAGGAGATGGTCAAAAAGAAAAAAAACCATCCCCATTTTTTTACTAACAAAGTTTATACAAAACAAAAGGTAACATAAGACATCCATCAAGTACGTTATAATGTACAAACTGAAATATAAATAAATAGGCCAGAAATATGTCAAAATCTAACCTAATCTACTGAAAGTATTTATAACTAAAAGACATGACCACACCACTCCTAAAAATGGTTAAATCAACAATGTTTCAGTCTTTTCATTTTTAAAATAATAAGATTTGTCATACGTTTTGGGCAAGAATAGCCTATAACTGAGGATGTCAAAAGTTGCAATCATTGCAAGAACTGCTTCTAATTGATGTCAGTTGCAATCATTGCAAGAACCGCTTCTAACTGATATCAAATTTGCCAAAAAATTGCAAGAACAGCCTCCAAGGATATCAAATTTGCAAAACTAAATCCAAGAACAACTTCTAATTGAGGATGTCAGATTGGTAAATGGGCACTCTTTGGAATAAGTTTTGTATTTAATAAAAAATAGAGAACATTTAAAATTAATTAAATAAAATGTAGCATCTGTGAATGATAGCTAACTAAATTTTAAAAGCGGAGATAAGCACACCTTATACATACATTCAAAGTGTATAACTACAAATACAGTGAAACTCCAGTATTAAGACCACCAGTGGGACTTATTAAATTTGGTCTTAATAGCAGGTTGGTCTTAGCTTTTTCCAGTTATGTCCAAATATAATAAAGTAAGTAACCTGACATATCACTCATTTTAATACACATGATTAATGCACCAATACAACACCCTAAATAAGCACTATGAAAAAGACATTTATAACACTCTTTTTTCAGTTATTTTGACAAATTATACGTAAAACCTGTCTATAGCGGTTATCTATTGAATTAGTCTGTCAATTTATTTGGGAAGTATTGTAATTAACATGAGCCATGAGTTGGCGGTAAACCACTAAGAATATACGAGTGTCAAGTCTGTCAACCCAACTTCAGTCTCAGCTTCGCCCAAACTATTACAATGTGTTTTGCTTATTACCTATAATACCAAAGTGTACCGGCTTACGGATCAATTGGCTAACAACAATTAAAAACTACAGCCAATCGTAGCATTAATATTAAACAGCTGCCAATGTTTTCCAACATGCACCTGAAATCAACATATTTAATCCTTTTCTACAGACAAAACTAAGAGGTTTATTGTACCCATATGCTGCCTGTTAATTTTGGATAAGAACAAATCAGTTATTTTGACCATTATGTACAGTGATTTCAGTCATGTGTGAAAGGAAAATAATTGAGGCTTGCTATTTTAATTTGGTCGCTTTGGTGGGGTCAAAATACACTAAAATGACTGTTGGGACTGATTTTACTGGTCGTAATCTGGAATAGAGGGTTATCTTTATTTTGGGGTAAGTTTACTATAAAAGTAGTAAGAAAAATTCAGGTCTTTAAAATATTGGTCTTTATAGCAGGGTGGTCTTAGTACTGGGGTGGTCATTAGATGGGGTTTCACTGTGCTTGTAAATTAAGAAAATAGTGCAAAAACTTTTTTTATTTTAAAAATGTGATGAATATATAAATGCAATAATTAAATGACTAATTAAAAAAAAAATCACTTCACTTTAACAAATGACCAAGCAATATGCATTAATAAAAATACACATTTTAGCATACCTTAATCACGATTCAGTGATTTCATGAGATTAATTTCCTGATCTACAATATTTGGGCTGGGTTGGATGAGGTGGTCAAACAATCTGATTCTATAATAAGACAAGATAAACTGTGAATACCAAAACAGAAATAAATATGTGAATTAATAACCACTGTGAGTCATTTTTTAGTGCTAAAAAACTGGAAGTCACAATTCAAATTATAGGGGGTTTTTTTAAAGAGAGGGAAAGAAAGCAATCATATGCAATTTAAAATCATGGATAATAAAAACATAAAATCCATTTAACAATTATGTATTTATGTGGTTATAAAACAAAAAAGTTTAGCAATAAAACAAAAATGTTTAGGAATGATTTATTTTGAATTCTCCATAAAAATGGATATGCTTTCCTTATATTTCATGAGTTTCTCATATTGTTTAAAAATATCTAATATTTCAAATTTAATTATAAATCATTAATAAATGAATGTTTTTATCTGTACGAAATGGTTGTAACATTTTCTACAATTTTAAACTTCAGTGGTTTAAGTTAGGTACATTTATTCATCTACAGAAGATTTCTGTATTTTGGATTGACATCCAACTTGCACTCTGGACATGGAAACTCTTTTGTCAAAAAAGGTTCATACCTAAAAGTAAAAAATTAAATACAATTAAAATAACATGCATCCATGAGAACCAGTTCTATTCAATGAAATATTTATTTATACATTCCCCTCCCACTCCTTTTGGGCAATGTATACATTGCATTCTATAAAGCACAATTTTATATACTAAAACCATTATTCTAATTCAAACTGCATGTAACATAAAATCTGCTGATTAATCAAACATAACGTGGTCACCTGCTGTCAACAAAACACTTTAGTAACTAGCTCCATATAGTCTATTCTGAGATGAGATGGTTTAGGGTTTAAAAAGGCATACCTTTTTAATAATTATCAGTGATGTCATTAAGAATGAAAATAGCAAGTGAAAACAAAATTATAGGTGACGTCACTGCTATAATATCAACATTTGAAACTTTGATTGTAGACATCTGTAAACAGTCAATGATTCAACCAGCAGTGTAAAGAACCAATAAATATAGCAAACATTAGTGACCAACGTTTGGTTGAACTAACTAAAACGTATAGTCATCAAGAAGTATTCTTTATTTGAAATCCAATACCTGATGACTATTTGGTGAATAGGTGGCAAAAAATCGCTGTGTGCCACCTATTAATGATATCCCTGCATATATAATGACATTTTCCTTTTAATCCCTCATTAGGAATAATTATAAGAGTGTGCTTATTTTGGCAATCATATGTAATTGTTGAAGGCCAATTTGGAAACCTTCTTTCGTTCTATTTTGCCTTGTAAGTTCTTGTTTATAATATTTTGCATTAAAATACACCAAAAAAAAGGAGAAAATATTAAAGGAAATTGAAAAGTATTTTATCAGTCCCCACTCCCTTTAGTTATTTCAATATTTTGCATTAAAATACACAAAAAAAAAGGAGAAAATATTAAAGGAAATTGAAAAGTATTTTATCAGTCCCCACTCCCTTTAGTTATATCAATATTTTGGTGGTTTTTTTTTTAATTTCATAAACTGTTCCATCAAAATGGGCATGGCTAAGTACCAATAAATGGACAGTTAAATTTTTTAAACAGGACAATTTTAACCAGATAATGAATTTTCATCCTGACTCCATCTGAAATATTTTTGCTATGACACCCTATTCAAATATGAATATTTTCTTATTCTACCAACATTTTTGCTGCAGACTAAACCTTTCTTTAAAGGTCAAACAATAAATATGCAGAAAGTAATAATTATGAGAATGTGTGTAAGTCTCAGTGGAAGCAAATATCAAAATGATATAATTATAATGGTGCAAAGATCCCTGGTAGTGGGAAGTTATCATACTACAATAAACATGAATTCAAACTTACCAAAAGTTGACGGCAAGGTTTCTACCAGCCTTTACATTTGGTCGAGACTGTACCTCATGCCACCAGAATGCTGGCATGAAAAGAACTTCACCTTCATTTATTGTGCAGTTTATTGGGTGTGCATCAGCAAATAATGGAAATCGCTGTAAATACAAGACGTTTATATTAAATCTAAAAATATAATTTACAAGATCATAACATTGTAATCTTGAAACTTTACCACCAACAAAAAGTGGATTTATTGTTAATCAGTTTTGTTTTACCATAGGAGAAATTAATAAAATTAACCTACAAATTCATAAGTACATTGCATTTTTAGATAATTTTCATAAATATATATTTTTTTAAAACCAAACCAATAAAACCACAATTGCTCCTAACTACAAATTGATTTAACAGACTGAGCATATGAACACAACTAATGAGATAAAGTGAAGGACTGTTTAACAACAACCCAGCACATTATTTATTTTGCAGCTATTACGTATCAAACAAAGTATTTTGTGACTCATGGTCATTAGAGAAAACCTGCTACCACCACATAGGCTAATCTTTCCAGTTGCAACTTTAACCTTAACTTTTTAAAGTGGTAACCCACAAGGCTACAAGGTTGCAAAACTGGTAGCCCTCAGTAAAAATTGGTAGCCCCATAACTTTAATAAACAAAAGAAGCAGGAAAAATATATATCATTTATTTTAGCTTTAACATGTTTCTTTGTTTTGTTTTTATCACCATACATGCACTAATCTAGGATAAAAAAGTGGGAGAAGAGGTGACTTCTCCCCTCTCATTTAAGAAATAGAAGTTTGATATAAATGGGATATTAATGGTTTTTTCTATCTTGCGTAGACCTACATGTATGACCCTTTTTCAAGGGAAATTTTAAAATTTATTTCGATATTTAAATTTTTAACAAATAATAATAATAATAAAAAAATTAACTGTTAAACATTGTTTTAATAATACATTTTTTTGGTTTTGTATTTTATTATTATTTGGTGGGTAATCCTCTGAGCCCTGTCCTCTATCTTAGTTTTCTATCCTCGTTTTGCGCACAGAATGAAAAACATGTTCATGTTATGTTTTCCACAATAACCAGACAATTATTTTTTAATTAAGATTTAATAATACAATAAATAGAATCTACAACCATATAACTTGAATAGATATTTCATTGAAAATATTTACTACCAACAAGACCGCAAAGTGAATCGAAACCGCGTAATCTTTGTAATTGCTAGAATCACAACAATTATTTCCCGAAAAGCATCCGGTTTCCAAAGGAAAACCCAACACAGTAGGCAATCAACCAATCAAAACCATTGTCTTAGAAACTAATGAAAATTAAGTTGTAGACCACATTGCAGTGTTTGTATTTTAGCAAAACAAAATTAAAAGCGTGCTTGCAGACCAATCTCCAATAACTTTGAAAACTAGTACTGAATCAACAGGCAACACATTTTTAAATGCATCTCTAGTAAAGAAACTGGAATTCTTCTTCATATTATATAACTGAACAAAGCTCGACAGTCTATTCCGCATTACCAGAAATAGCCAGTCATTGACAGGGGACAATAAACATGTGTCATTTGTTACTTGTTTGTTTGTAAAGGCTACCAATAGCTATTTATTTATTTTTTGGTTGGCATCAGAAATCAGTGTCACTGTCAGATGTTAATTATTAGGATATGTTTTTCATTTTACTTCGATCAAAATATTACGGTGACTTTGACTTCTCACCAAATACTGCTAACAAATCTGCGACTTGAGCAAACTTGAGTTATGTTTGACTTTTGGAAATTTTTTGAATTACGTGCGTTAATGTTTATTTTTATAATGGCAGTTATTCATCACCATACATTATCAACACTGATTAAAGCTTCTAGAGTTACTGTTCTTGGAG
>JAULBS010038319.1:0-10035 GCA_032355785.1 Symmetromphalus regularis
TGATAATAAGCGAGATGCGGTGGTTATGTAAGTAGTTGAATGAAGTATTTCTATGAACAAATCAAATGTTTATATTTGAAATTAATTCTTTGGGTGGAAATTAATTAGGTCAAGGTTCCGTGGGAGTATGCGTTTGACGTTATTTCCGTGCATGAGTTAACACACTAACCTTCTCAACGTCCGGTAGAACTCTGATAGAAGGAAGACTGCCCTCATGAAAATTGCATTGTGGGAATAATACGTGTAATATACTCTTGAATTCTGATCTGAAATTAAAAAGCAAATATATCGCCGTACTCAGGGCCGGACCTGAGGGAGATTCCAGGGGTTTCGAAACCCCCTTCACTCCGCTACTTTATGTTACAAATGCTAGAATTCTACATCCAACCAGGAACCTAGTTGACCCCTAGACCACGAACTATTAAGCAACCCACTTCCCATATTCCTAGACTCGCCCTGCTACTCATAAATATATGTACAATCTTCTCATCTTCCATATGTCTTGGGATTCTCCCTCTGTAGTAGATGTAACAAAATCCATTCCTAACATCATGGCTTTGATGTACATTCTTGCAATGTTTATGATATTTTAGTTTAAAAAATAAAACAACAACAAATATAACCCAAGAAAACAACAACACAACACCTTAGGTATAATAAGGTCAAAGTATCTAGCAAAACCACAATATGAATGTCATCATATATATATATATATATATATATATTGTAACCATTTGAAATAAAAACCATTTAAATTGACATCATTGGTGATTCTATTTACTGAGCGGGACGTAGCTTAAATGGTAGAGTGTCTGCCTGTGAATCGGTCGGTCATCGGATCGATTCTTTTGTTAGGGCTATTTTTCCGTTCCAACCAGTGGTCTACAATAAAGGCCGTGGTATGTGCTGTCCTGTCTATGGGACGGTGCATATAAAAGAAAACTTGCTGCTTATCGGAAAGAGTAGCCAATGTGGCGGCAGCGTGTTTCCTCTAAAAACATATGTCAGAATGACCATATGATTGACGTCCAATAGCCGCTGATAAGATAAAATCAATGTGCTCTAGAGGCGTCGTTAAATAAAACAAACGTTACTTTCGCTGATTCTATTTTTATACAACAAAGCTAATTCCATCTTAGCTTTGTCAAAACAATGCAAACCGAATATAAATTTATATGACTAAACACTTTGACGTCAACGGAAAGTTGCATGTTTTCTTATATAACGGCTCAAAAATATTCTTACTTTGATCCCATAATGACGTCACAGATAATGTCTTCCATGCACGTGCTGATGACTTGTTCAAGTAGCACGCCGCTGTTTCCTTGAATCGTTAAGTTTCCCTCGAGTAATTTCACTTGATTTAGTATTTTCTTTTCCAGTCCACCAGGAGAAGTTATCTGCTCCTGATAATGGATCGACCTCTTTAGCATCGCTAACCAGGTGGCGTTGTTAAACCATCTTTCACCTGTTAATAGAAAGAAATATCTTAAAGGGCTTCTAAACCTTATAGAAAAATAAATAAATAATAAACATTGGAAAGAAAGAGATGCTTGTTTAACGAAACTCCACCAGCTATTGTTTAAACGTGCAATTTCTCGTACCCATCTTATAACCTATATTAATACTGTATAATATACTCAACCAAAAAAAGTATGCATGTTGAAATATTTTTGTTTCATGGGATGGCCACAGTAATGGTCCACTGGCAGCAATTTGTGATATTACTGCACACACGCACGTACACACTCCCGCACGCACGCACACACGCACGCACGCACGCACACACACACACACAGAATTTCTGCTAAGAATGTCGTCTGATTTCTGAAATAAATCACTGTTGATTCCATGCATACTTTCTTTTTTGGTTGAGTATAGTTTTACTAAATGGGATTATATTCCCTAACAACAGAATCGTTGACTGTCTTCATACAATTCTCAAATTTCGACACCATTGTTTTAATACAGATCAAACCATCAATGGGGTCCGAGTTAGTGCATTTGTGTGTAGCCTAGATAAGACATAACAGTTGATGGAAATAAAAGAATGGCGTGTTAATGATACGAAACAAACCTGAAAGCTCGTTCTAAATTGTTAAATATTACAAACATTCTTCAGATGACAGGTTGAATCATCAGCTATTTAATAAGAGGAAGACTGACTGACATCTTCGTCAGCGCTTAAATGGCCACCCTTATTTTTTTTCTTCTCCCACCCCCAAATAATAAGCCATTTCATCACTTGCATCACACCTGTTCCGATAGTGCAGTGGTTAACCTATTACGACTGGTGGGTGCTGGGTTCAAATTTCAGTTGAGACATGGAATTTTTAATCTCGGTATCGGAAAAGGCATTTCAAAACGAAAATTAGAGGAGGGACATGTCTCCATCCCAGCTCCCGGCACCTTCCCCCGCCTCTTCTAGAAAGCCCCCCCCCTCTTTCAGGAGCGATTGTCGACCATTAGTTAAACAGTTTGAATGTTGAATCCATATTCAACCATTTTTATGCGCTTCTGGAATTATTATTTTATTGGACATTCATCTATTTTAATGTGTTGTTTCGAATGTCATCGACTATATTTATAACTATATTTACAAAGTACAAACATAAATACTTAACCCTATATTACTCACGTCTGACTGTCTGTCGGTGAAGTCTGTCTGTCATCCATTGCCAACTAGGTCTGCGATAGATCGCTCTCTTAGAACGCACCTCTTCTAAAACGTCACTTCCACTAATCACTACAATCAAATATCTTCCATAGTAGATTCTAAAAATAGTCCCATACCTGTTGTGTAGACTTGAGAACGTCTCGCCTAGTGGTGCGTTTTGTCGCGAAAAGTCCCACATGTTTCCTATGACTGGCCATGCAAAAGGGCCCATTGGCAGATTTCCTGGCGTTGTAAATTTGAGGTAGACAACGTAACATACAACACCACAAAATAGTAACACCGGAAGCGGAAGTTCTCCAATATATGACATTGCTCCCAGTGTGATATCCATAACCTTAATGTTTTAGATTATAAATTATTTAAGTTTACGTTTATTTCATTGATATCTGTTTCAGAAACTTGTCGAGAAAAATAGTCTTGTTGAAAATACGCTCTCATCTGAAACATAATTTTGAAATTAATTGAAATTAAACAATTTAATATGTACTGAAATGGAACGTACAACTAAGTTTGGTTGCCTAGCATTTACAGTTTGTCAGAAAGAGAACGAAACATTAACACTTTAAATACTAGTATCATAGTTGCGTAATTGCCTCGCCCAAAATAATTATACAATCGTTTGTGTTGAAAAAATGTATTTATAAATAGTGTAGTTTTAACTAATATCAAAAAAGTCATTTATTAGCAGAAAACATCTGTATACAGGTATATCTTTAAAGTGTGTCTCCGACAATCACATTTTTATGCGCACAAATTTGAAAACTATTTGTGGTCCTACGTAAAAGAAAATATGACAGTTTGAAATAATGTGAATTTTTTCTTTTACTGAATTCTTGGCATCAGTCTCCATTTCATTTCAAGTGGGACAATATTCTAATTTGTATAGCTATTTAAGCTAATTAATTTGTATGTAAATTAATTACGGGTAATATACCTTTGTTTATCACAAATAAAAGTAAATCTTGCAAAATCTGTTATATGCAAATGTGATACTGCACCTTTAAATTATTGTTTGAAATAAAAGTAATATTACTAATATTTAGACGCACAGTAGGCTTATAAATACAAACATTTTAAAAGTTTAAATTAATAAAATTATGCTTAATACATAATTATATGTGAATGATAATTATATTTACTGACTATACTAACCTTCGAATGCAAATGGAGATAATTGTACATACATGCCCCATTCCCGCGGAAGTTTTCGTGAGGTACGCTTCGGTTTGAAACAGTATTTGTGTCTACGCATACACATATTTGAAACAGTATTTATGTCTTTGCGAGCACCCCGTGTTTCAAATAGTATTTATGTGTTCAGATACATAATGAAATGTCAAACCCACCTGCTAACCAATCACAGACTGTCAAAATGATATTAACATAATAAATATTCACTCATAAATAACTCACCTCTAACAAATCACACGTGACTGGCTTATAATTAATTTTAATTAGTTGGGAATCTTTCACATTTCTCGACATTTTCCTATTCTCGCAAAGCGTACAATCCCCAGTGGCAAAGCGTACAATCCCCAGTGGCGTAGCTTCCATTGAGGCAATGAGGCAACTTCCTCACTAGATTTTTTTCAGAACAAAATTTAATATGATTAATATTATAAGTTGATTAAAATACGAGAAATAAAGACCTGTCAAAGTTTACCTCACTAGAAAAAAGACCCAAGCTACGCCGATGATCCCCCGTCCTAATTAGTATGCATAAATTGTCGAATTATAAAGAAATATCAAGTGACATTTTAATGACTGGCCGTGACCACTGTCCTGCCGATTGTACGGTCTGTACGAATAAATAAAAAGGTATAACATCAATTTGCAAATTCAAGCTGTTTGGCCGTATTTAATGTGCCCGCCACATGTTGACTGATTATGACACTAAGTGGTGACGTCATCTCCTACGGATGATACCGAAAGCCAGTCAATCTCGACTGATTAGCACGATATTTATAGGTTGTTAGAATTGTCTCGTAAAAAATAAAACAATACACCCCCTACCCTCAAGGGCGTTGGAGCCGGGGGTGGGACCTGGGGGCTGCAGACCCCAATAATTCCCATAAATATGTTCTTATTCATTGTTAAATTATTCACCGGGAAATTCTGATGTTCAGAAAAGGGAGCAGCCCCCCAATATGAATTTCGTTCCAACGTCCCTGTACCCATACCTTTAAAGTATTGTTTTTTCTCAATCACACAACAACAACAACAACAACAAAAATAACAGGGGTTTCAAAACTAAAAGTTGACAAATTCCATTAAAAAAATAATAGTTGTTTTACCAACATTTCTGCAAAACGTATTATCGGTTTTAAATCTTTGTTTTATTAATACAAAAAGTCAACTACGACTGAGTCATCAAAAAATAAAAATTATTTTACAAACCCACACAATACAACGAAAAAAAATAATAAAAACCCCCACAAAGCTAATCTTTCGCAAATCCCTGGTATCATCACATGCTCATATTGCTCCACCTGCTGCACCCCCATCCCCACACCCCCACCCTCACTTGTGAGCCTTTTTAATTTTTTTTTTTTTCAGACGTTAAAGGCATATTCCTACAGAATTTAAAGGTCTTTGTGCTCTAAATATTAATTACGAATACAACTTACATGCATTTGTGATACTAAATCTTGTTTATATATCATGCCAGACGTTTTACCTGAACCATGGTATAGGGAATTCAATGTTGAGTTTATGGTTTATGATTTATTTGTCCGCGAGCATAATTCATTATTATTTTTAAAATGTTGATAAAAAGCGAGATGCGGTGGTTATGTAAGTAGTTGAATTAAGTATTTTTATGGACAAATCAAATGTTTATATTTAAAATTAATGTTTTTGTTTGGAAATTAATTAGGTTAAGGGTCCGTGGGAGTATGCGTTTAATGTTTGCTATTATAACCAAAATCTGATATAGAGATCTGTCAGTCCCCTCCCCAATCCTATAGTCATTCTTTCGGGCCTGCTCTAATCCCTTATCACCCCTGCTTCACTTTATAGACCAAATAGTTAAACAAAACTCTCGCTAGACTAGTTTTTACGCTTCAAATTAAACGAGCTGAGAACGTTTGGAAACAGTGAAATCACTTCATAGCGTACAGACAGGTAGGTAGGTAGTAATATTCCAGGGACGGTTGCAGCAATTGTTAAGGGGGGCGCTACTTTGGAGGGACTTGTAATTGCTGCATTGGCCTGTACTTGCGCTTAAGATTTTACTAAAAAAAAATTCATTGCCCGAAAATTGGGGGGGCGAGGGGGGCGTGCGCTGGACGCGCCCCCCACGTAACCGCGCATGTATTCCACAGTCAGGACAGCACATACCACGGCCTTTGATAAACCAGTTGTGACACGAGAAAGCCTCCCCTGAAGGTGAACATGGTATCTTTGAGTAAGATCAGGTGCAGATACGGGGTGGAGTCGATTGCTGGATAGGGTGAGGTGGACGAACACAACCAGATATGCGAGTATTTGACCAATTTCACCCCTTGATTCGGTATTTGTTTTAGTTTGTTTTGTTTAATGACACCACTAGAGCACATTGATTTATTAATCATCGGCTATTGGATGTCAAACATTTGGTTATTTTGACATGAAGTCAAGTGTGAGGTAGCATCCAATGGGTTTTGAACCACTGTCATCCACTTGAGAGTCTGACGTTGTACAGAGACTCTAGTGGTCAAACATATGGTAAAAGTAAAGTTTGTTTTATTTAATGACGCCTCTAGAGCGCATTGCTTTTTATCTATCATCGGCTATTGGACGTCATACATATGCTCGTTCTGACATATGTCTTTAGAGGAAACCCGCTGCTGCCACATAGGCTACTCTTTGTGATAAGCAGCAAGGGAACTTTTATATGCACCATCCCACAGACAGGACAACACATACCATGGCCTTTGATGAACTAGTTGTGGACCATTGGTTGGAATGGAAAATAATGCAAACTGCAAATGGGTCCACTGAGAAGAATCGATCCGATGACCGACAGCTTCACAGGCAGACACTCTACTGTTTGAGCTACATCCCACTCCCTCACTATCTTCAGTGAAAGGAATGGACTGACTATTTAATGACACCCCAGCACACTGTTAGTGTTAATTCAGCAGCTATTAGGTGTTAAACATACAATATTTGTGACTTGTGGTCATACGTTATTCTTTCTGATTAGTTTTCCAACATAGGACAACATACACCACGGCCTTTGTTATAATTGTTGTGGACCACTGGATGGAAAGAAAAAATCTCAAATGGTTCACTGGAACACTCAACCCTTGACAGATGCTCTACCTTTTCAGATATATAGTAAAATCATAAGAACCAATATTTTCAAATGGCCTAATACCTGGGCCCAGTTTTACAAAGCAAGGTTAAGCTAACCATGGGTTAGTTGAATATTTCAAAATCAAATTATTAATCATTATAAATAGTAATTGAATAGATATATTGAAACTTAGTTTATTATAGTCTAAGGTATTCATAAATAATCAAATCAGAATTATATTTGAACTTTCTACGAAGATATTTAAAAGAGAAATATTCATCTACCCCATGGTTAGCTTAACAATGCTTTGAACTGGGTCCTGATGGTTTTTTTTTTCCAAAACAATATACACCACAGCCTAGTAGACTAAATTCTTCTTTCTTATACAAACCTATAATAAATCCCATTCCAGTCATAAAAATAGCTACTCCAAACCCTATGGCAGTGCAAGTGTTCCTCTCACTTGGAGGAAACCACACAGAAGAAACAACAGGGGGCCCAGCCATAGCGAGGGGTCCTGCTGCACCAACTATACACTGGCCTGCATTAATGAGCCTGTAATAAAAACACAGTCAAACCTGTCTTAAGCAGCCACCCTAGGGAGTAAGAAAACATGGCCTCTTAAAACAGGTGGCTGCTTAATACAGGTTAAAGTATACTAAATCAGCTGATTTGGGAGAAAACATAGGTGGCTGTTTGCAGGTTGCTGCTTAATACAGGTGGCCACATGGGCAGGTTTCATTGTACATCATCCATTTTTCTTTTATGGTTTGTTTTGTATAGTTTGTTTTATTTAACTACGCCTCTAGAGCACATTACTGTTTATTTTATCATCGGCTATTGGACGTCAATCATATGGTCATTCTGACATATTTCTTTAGAGGAATCCGCTGCTGCCACATAGGCTACTCTTTCCGATAAGCAGTCTTTTATAAGCACTGTCCCACAGACAGGACAGCACATACCACCAACTTTGATGAACCAGTTGTGGACAACTGGTTGGAACGGAAAATAGTCCAAACTACTTTAACATGTACAAACTACATTGGTTTATTTTGTTTAATGACACGTCTAGAGCACATTGATTTATTAATCATCAGCTATTGGATGTCAAACATTTGTTAATTTTGACATGTAGTCAAGAGTGAACCAGCCTCCCAACAGGTTTTGAACCACCGTCATCAGCTTGAGAGTCTAACATTCTATCACTGAACAACAGAGGCTAACTGTTAGGTCACAAAGTAAAGTTTGTTTTATTTAACGCCTCTAGAGCACATTGATTTTTATCTGATCATAGGCTACTGGACGTCATACATATGGTCATTCTGACATATATTTTTAGAGGAAACCCTCTGTTGCCACATAGGCTACTCTTTCCGATAAGCAGCAAGGGGTCTTTTATATGCACCGCCCCACAGACAGGACAGCACATACCACGGCCTTTGATGGAACGGGAAATAGCCCAAACTGCATATGGGTCCACTGAGAAGGATCGATCCGACGAACGACCGGTTCACAGGCAGACACGCTATCGTTTGAGCTATGTCCCGGTCTCATGCCTCTATGTAAGTTGGATGCCAGTAACTACCAGCAGAGAGCGACGAACCACTGAACTACAGGGGTCGGTTATACGCTGTAATTAACAGTTCTGTGTTGATGACTCCTTAACGAAAGCGAAAATAGGTTACAGTGCTCTGTTATTGTAAAATCTTGCGCAAGCGCATTTGGAGTAACTAGGAGACGCGTTTGAGAAGTAAAATGACCATCCAGTGTATTTCATATGAACTAGTAGTCGCGGGAGAACGTCGGATTTTCAAGCTGATGACAGTGGTTCAAAACCCCTTTGGAGCCTGGCTCGCATTTGACTACGTGTCAAAATAACCAAATGTTTTATCTCCAAATAGTCGATGATTAATCAATGTGCGCTAATGGTTTCGTTAAACAAAACAAACCCAAAAAAGTAATACCGCACTATAGATGCATATATCGGCCTACGTGTTAGAAATGTTAACTATTACTATTAATTAAAAAAATAAGAAATGCTGCTATGGTTGTCTGTAGAATTTTATTTGGTCTAATGCAACCCTAACGTCACGCCTGTACAATACAAAAAGCAAGGCGTTGACCTCGAGGCATTTAATTTTGAATATTGGGCCTAATTTTATATATTGGTCTGGAATCAACACTAACACTACAACAATGTCATACAAACAGCAAAACTTTAGTCGAGGCTTTAATTTGAATCCTAGATCCACAGTTAGACAAGGAAGGGGCGCGAGATTTATTTTCCCAGGATACACTAGGTATTAATCAACCAATCAGAGATCGAGACTCTATTACGTCATGTTATCATCGCCAAGCATTACTATATTATAGGCGGTTTCGAAATTATCAGCACTTCATGCGCCTCTTACAAGAAATCTAACTCCAGAATTCCACTACCAGTTAATAAGGGGCCAGCACTTTTTTTTCTCTAAATAAGGATATCATCAAAGAACATGCAAGAAACAAAGCAACTACCTATTTGTATCATCTTTGTTGTTTTATTACACCACTGACTTTACTGACAGTAAATTAAAGTCCACAGCACACTTTATTATTGCCTCGGTCATTATTATGTTATACGGGGTCCTTACAATGGAGGCATTTTATTTTTAAGGACTTTTAAATGAAATTATTTCATTTTAAGCTCTGTTCGGAACTTCCGCAGTTTTTCACTTGGCTTAAATACAGAAAATCCCGGTAGTATACAAGCAAAGCAGACGCGAAGAAACGAACATTTTCACGGACAATTCAACGCAACCCGTGTTGAATAGATCTACATAAACCTTCTATTAAAAAGCATCATTAAAATTTAGAACAAATTGGGGATTGTTTAGGTTTTGAGAATTACAGCGAAACGCGATCTCACTGACATTCATGTCAGTCACCATTGTGAACATAGACAAGTCTTCTGTTCATTGTGTGATGAGCGCGTGTATGACGTAGAGGAGTCTCGATCTCTGATTGGTTGATTAATACATAGCGTTAGCAACAACCCGGGGGGGGGGGAGGGGTTGGGGGTGGCAGTAACCCGTGC
>JAULBS010038324.1:0-10035 GCA_032355785.1 Symmetromphalus regularis
GGCCGACGCCGTCTACTTTCGATGATGTGACGCCGACGCCGTCGCCAACTTCGACGCCGACGCCGTGACGCTGCCGACGTTTATCGTTGATACCGTCACCGACGATACCGTCACCGACGATACCCTCGTGACGATTGACGTCATTGTTGTCTCCGACACCATCGTCAGTGCTAGGACGACACTTTAGACAATACTCCACCGCCGCCGCCGGGCTGACGTAAGCAAAAAAGTATTTACGTCAACGTCAGCTGGTCTTAACGCGTGCGTTCGCGAGAAGAAAAAATGAATTACTAGATGGATTTGTTTATTCTCTTTTTACTAACATAGTTATTTACAATGGCCAAGTGTTTTTGGTTTCAACGCGTCGTCGTCCATTCGATTGTCGATACGCGTTCGTCCGTTCGTTTCTTCTTCGTCATCGGCGATTCATTGTCATCGTCATCATCATCGTCATCTTCATCACGTTCGCGGAACTGCATTTCCGGCATTGTTGTAGATGAGATCGTGTGACTGTCCGTAGAATCGTTAAGTTCGTCCTCGTTATCGCGTGATGTTGCGACGGCACTTTCACCGCTCTTGATCGCGCGATATCGTTTGAGCGCCGCGTTGTTCTTGATTACCGTCTCGGGGATGTTGGCGTCGGCGAGCGCGGCGAGAAATTGATTGTGTTGCGGTGTAACATTTTTCAATGAACGCGGCGAACGGAGCACGTCACCGACGAGATCGACAATATTCGTGCCGCGCAAACGTTGTCCACGGATGCTCACCTCACCGTTTGGCGTCCACGATACAACGTCATCACCGTGCGCGCGAAGAAGACGCATGAGACGTTTCGCGTTTGCGCGTTGATTCACAGGCAACACGTCGACCGCGATAGCATCTTTCTCATCCATCGATCGCGCACCGTCTCCACTGTCGCCTTTGATGTTGTTGCCGTTACTCACGTTCACGGACGATCTTGATGGTTGAGCGAGTGTGACACCGCCTCGCCGATCACGCAAACGCGAAAACTCGTTTATTGCTTCGCGATATTCGCTCATCTTTGCCTCGTCAACGTGATCGGTACCTGAGTCGTGCAGTGTGTTCCGCGCCAGGCGGTATCGTTTCAACATTTCCCGTTGCTCGGGCTGTTCAATGCTTTGCAGAACATCGCGGTTGTTGTTCGCCGCTGTCAACGCCGTCGACGCGTTCACCGCCTCCATTGCTTGACGATGTTTTGCTTCGGGTAGCAGTACAAACTTATTCATGGTTGCCGATCGTCAATGCCTTAGAAATGTTTTCGTATAACACGGAAGAGCGTTTGCACGGCCTTGACACCGCTTTGTGTTAACAACGCTCGTCGCCGTTCGGCTATGGTCTGTTCACGCGAAGCGATACGTCGCAACGCCGGCGCGCAACGCCGGCTGGACAGATCGGACTGCGGTGAGCTCGTGCGGTGAGAGCGGTACTTTTCCTGTCAGTGTTGTCCACGTCGCGTCGACAATGGCGAGTACGAAAGAACTTGGTGCGTGTTGAAAAAGGAGACGTGCCGTGCTCGGTAGACACCTGCCCAGAAACTTGAGTTCACTTTTATACTTGATCATACGTTTACTCATTGCGCGTACTGCACGACATTTACTCTTCTGACGTGATAACGCGTGTGTGCGTGTGTAACATGCGAGTTCTATTTATAGATTTTTTACAAACATTATCGCTGTTGGTAAACAATTTGCATTTCATCGAGTACGCGACTTCGATAGCGTAACGTGTCGGGCGTTTCCGATCGCAGATCGATAAAGAGATGTGAGAACGGATCGGTTGTGGCATCGCGATAGGCTTGTTTCAGGAACTTAACATTACCCATTTGCTGACCGAGATGTGTGATCATTGATGGATCGCGCGGATTCTTGAACAGCACCATATAGTCGGTGTTCAGCGACATGTCACGCGCGTACTTGCTCTTGTGAAGAGATTTTGTGTTAGAAACACGACGCTCACGTCCTCGTGTCGGCCATGCGTGAACAGTGCCGCCACATCGCTGCGATTGCTCGCCTTTTCCATGAGATCGTCCAACACGATCAGTTTCCGTTGACCGGATCGTTCGTTAACAAACTCTTGCAACGTTTTGCCGCCCTCTTGCGGAAGGTCTCGCACAAACTCTATTTGTTGCCCGTGCGCCTGCAACACCTCGGTAAGTTCATCGTGTACGTTCTGTTGCGATGCTCCGTAAAACCAAATAATCGAGTCAAGCGGTGGCGATGCGATGAACTGACTATTGCGCAATAAAAGAGTTTTCGTAAAATGAGTCTTGCCCGTACGTCGGTTTCCCGCAAGCGTCATGGTAAACGGATGCATGAAGCGAAGCTGCTCAAGATCGACTAACGTCGTTGTCGGATTATCCATATCGATGCGTCCGTACGCAAAATCAAACAACAACAAAAAGAGTCGCTTGTGTAAACGACGACGCTTTATTTATAGGATCGCTAGCGGGATGCGCGATGAAAAGATGAAAACACCGTGTTACACATGTATAGATTAAATATTTTCTTGTTTATAATAACGTGTTTACAATAAATTTAATAAGGTTATCACGCGTTAGCGCAGTCATTTCACCAACGATGCTGCGAAACGTATCACCACGGCTACGCGCGACGCCGAACAGAATGCAGTAGTGTCCGCACGCGTCCGAATCGAGTGCCTGCAGCGGTGTGTTATTATAGGCCACCTCACACGCCCTTGTTGTCCGATGAACAAACGTCGCCAATCGCGTATCGTACGCGTCCGGTGGCAGGGCGAAGCTATCGAAAAACTCAACGCTGCCACGATCGTAGAACACGGCGATCCAGTGACGTCCGCTCTGAGTCGACGGACAGCAGTTGCATACGAGAAACCATCGATCGACGCATCCTCGTTCTTCTTGTTGCGTCTCTAAACGATCTAATTCTGCCATTGTCGGTAGATGATCGAGCGCGAACACGCCCAGGAATGTCTCTTGTGTCGCCGTATTGCGTCGTAAGATCGTGTCCAGTTCGTGCGTGTCCATCTTTGCATACACACACCTCAATCGTACATGAGAACCACAGCACCAGTTTCGTTGATGATGATTTCGCTATCGAACTGTAGAAAGACGCACAGCGTAAGCGGTTCGGCGATGTTTTTCGCAAACTCAATCTCCAGTGAAAGTCCACCGTTACGTTTCGGATCAATGTATTGCTCGTCGCACTGCGACTGCGATAAATCGTATGCCCAGAGCACGTATCCTCCCTTCTTATAGTCGTCCAGTTCGATGAGTCCACCCGCGTTCGCGTAGCGCGTGTTCGTAGCGCGCAACAGACTCCAGTATCCATCCATCACGTTACCGTTTTCGAAATTCATTTCGAGTGGACGTCCGTTGACAACCTGTCCATCGCGAAAGAGTGAGACCTTTCGCGCGTTGGCGTGCGTAAAGTGGAACGGGTTATGCTTATAGCTGCCCACATGTGCCTGGTTGGATACGAGTCCGAGCATGATGTGCGTCGGTAGCTGACCACTGTGCAGCGCGTTTTCGATGAACATGTTTCCGCCTTGCGTCACGCTGAATTCTTTCATTACAACGCGCACGATAGGAAAAACAATTTGTTGCGCGGCAAGGCTTCGCTCAACCTCGTCCGAGACGAAAATCTTGTGCACCCAGAGCGTCATCTCATCGATCTCGATTTTATATGCCGCATTATCGACATTTGACATCAGACAATAGGCGTCGTTGTTTCGTGTAAACGTGATGTGGACACGGCTATTGCGTGGCAACGGACGCGATTGGTTGAACAGGTCACCGTGCAACTGACCGCGTATTTCCATGACTTTACTCAACGCCGACTCTTTAGCGCGCGTCTTGAGACCATGATTCGCGGTTTTGTCATCCAAACTCGGGTCGGCTGCGTCCATGCGACCGGCTGTGTCTTTTACAAACTGTCCCGCACGTAACCATGTGTTCTCCGCGTCGCGTCCGTACGTTGTGAACGCCTCTAGCAGGGCTCTCTCAGCATAATTCGATGATCCGTGCGTGATGATTTTGTCATTCAATTTCACGTCGACGCCTTTAATCAAGGCTGCGATCGGGTAGTTCACCACCGCTACTTTGTCATCCGCCGTTAAGTTCGTCCCATCTGCTTTCGTGATGTGATACTTGATAGCAATTTCCGTCTTGTTCATCTCGAGAAAACAATCCGGATTTTTGATCTCGAATTCGATGACCGAGTCGTTCATGATACGTGGTCGAATCGATGAGTACTTCGATTCTTCAATTTGTCGCTGCACCAAGGCACCTTGTTTCATCTCCTCCACGTTGCTCAACGTACACTCGCCCATATCGATATCGGCAGGCATGTTATCGTTGTCGTCGTAGTCGTCGTCGTTGTCTTTATAGTCGTGGAGCTTTTTTCTTTTTGCGATGTCCGGCAGCAGTAGCAGCTTTACGCGTTCGCTTACGTCCAGATGTGTTGGTGTTACGCGATGCGCCGCTCTTATTTATAGCATCCATGGCAGCTTCGAGTGCAGCTTCTTGTGCGCGATGTTTCAACGCTCCTTTCAACGTGTTCTGTTTCGATGCGACATCTTTAAGAACTTTTGCGCCAGTTTTTACGCCACGCTTCACCGCCCCCACGGCGACGCGTTTGACGATCGGTGCGGCGCGACGTATGACGGGCAAGGCAACGCGAAACAGTGTCTTGAACAAACCGCCCAATCCGTGACCACGTTGAAGCGCCCGACCACGAAATATTCGTACGCGTCCTCCATACTGACGTGGTGTCTGACGTTGCGTCTTCCTCCGCCTTCTTGTCGTCGTTCTTGGTTTTGCCATGACGTGTTGATGCGTATACGTTGCGCTATCGTGACGGATGTGTACGCGCGCTTTATGCACATGGCCTTTTATAGATGTTTCTTTCGGAAGTGTAGCACGACGAGCACTTTTCCAGCGTCGAAGCCAATGTGTTTGCCCGTGTCATCGTAAATGTCGAACTTGATCGTCGTTACCGTGCGCATTCGAAGTGGATAATAGTAGACCGTTTGAAACCGTTTCGACACGTACTGACGATGTGGCTCACCGTCCATGGCAATTGTGCGCAAGATGTTTACGTGACCGTCGGGATGCGGTTGCGGGTGAATACAGTCGGCGTACAGGTACATCTGATGTAAACCACCGCTCGGCGTGGCCGCAAACGCGCTCGTTAGACTGATTCCCTTTTCAATGATTGTACCATGTGCGAAACCAAGCAGGCGCGCCACGTCATCGTTTAGCTTAATCGTTGCGTGCTGCACCTTTGGCGTATGCGTTTGTCCGCCTTTGCGTTTAATGCGCAGTCTCAAATTATCGGCGCTGATGTGAACGCGACGCGTCGACGGGTTGTACGCTATTTCCAGACCGATCAGTTTGACCTTGTCCGTTGACTTCATGTCCATCGTTGAACCATAAATCGATTTGATCACGTCGATTAGATCGGGAATGTTTTTATAATTGCCAGGCGGAACTTCTTTCGTCATTGTCTTTTTCTTACCCGATTTTGGATATGAGTAGCGAATCTCGATCGTGTTGTTTCCGCTGCGAATATTGTTCCACGACTGAGGATATTGAATCTCAGCTAGTCCGACATCGTATTCCTCTTTTAGTTCGAGCGGCTGTGGTAGGTTAACGGTGAAACTCGAGAGCGTATTCTCCTTGAAAATAGCCATCGACGCGTTGCTCGGACACGATAGATAGAAACCTTGCTCGGACATCTTTCTCGTTGCTATAGCTTACGTGTTTCCGTCACCCACGAGTTGAATGACTTGTCGTATCCTTTCCACTGCACCAGATGCTCTTTTGTACCGTCACGACGTTTCCGCGTGCGCAACACTTTTTCTACGCGATACTCGGACGGTTCACCGATGCGTTGCAATTCCTCCTCATAGAAGGCACCGGACACCTCTTCCCCGCGCCAGTCGCGTAAGTAGTAGACGGGTTGACGTTGAATGCGACGATCGCGAATCACAAATACCTCTTCGCTCCAGTGCGGTTCGTAGCCTTTCGAAAACGTTTGTCGTTCTCGAGTGATACGCACCCACGCGCCGACCGCGTATTTATAGGTTCTGACGCGCTTTTCCACCAATACCGTTTTCCTCTTTTTCATCGTTGTCTTTACCGTTTGTTTTCCGTACAAACGCTGGCGAATGAGCGGCTGGTGAATGCGTCGTACGCGTCTCGGTTGCATTTTGATTGATCGGTGATAGGTAGAGTTATAACCACGTATAAGCGCGGGAAGTACATCCATGTAGCGGTACGTATTCTCAGCGGTAAAATACTTGAACATGCGCGTTTTTAACGTTCGATTGAATCGTTCTACGATACTGGCCTTTTGTTCACTGTTTGTCGTAAAAAACTCGACATTGTGCTTGCGCAGGAACACTTGCACTTTAACGTTGGTAAACTCGCTTCCCTTATCAGTTTGCAATCGTTTCGGTTTGCGACCACTTGCGAACATGCGCGTCATCGCCGCCACGATTTCATCACCCGTTTTATTGCGTAGTGTTTCGGCCCAGGCGTACTTAGAAAAACAGTCAATGCACGTCAAAATGAACGTGTGACCATCGTTGGCGCGCGATCGTGACTGCATGTCGCACAGATCAGCCTGCCACTGTTCATCGATCGACTTTACGATGGTCTTGTTGCGAGCGAATCGCAGTCGAACGGGCTTGTGTAACGTGTACGTCACTTGATTCTCAAACCAGTCATCTACATCGGCACGTGTAATCGAAGAGAGTGCGCGACGCGCTGCCCGAT
Organism: Symmetromphalus regularis; assembly: GCA_032355785.1. NCBI lineage: Eukaryota > Metazoa > Mollusca > Gastropoda > Neomphalida > Neomphalidae > Symmetromphalus > Symmetromphalus regularis. Next base: position 6,776 of record JAULBS010038324.1, read on the forward strand.
AGACACGCTCTTTGCCCGTGTACGCACTCGGTTGTGCCACGTCATAGAACAGCGAGTGTAGAAGCGCTTTTACGCGTTTATTCCGGTTGCTGCTGCTCTCGACGTTTTTCTTGCGACGATTTTCGCTCAAGCGTGGCTTCGCGCTCGGTTTCACCAGCGTCATCACCATGAGCACCGTCTACTTCAGAATGTTCAATAATGACCTGACCACCACAGCATACGTTAAACAACTTTGTGTTCGGACGCACTTCGCCGCACGCAGGAGATTTCGGGAGACACGCGCCCATGTTCGACACACAGATACATGCGTTAGACTAATACACGTACATAGCTACGCCCGTTCTATTTATAGGACAGGGAACTCGTGCGATGACAAGAAGGAAATAACACGTCTCAAGAGAATATTATTTTTCCAAGTTTAAATAAAAACATACATCGATATAAACATATACACTATTTACATATTCATGGCTTTGATCTTCATCTTGTTCATCCATTTCACGTTGACAAGTAACGTGTTCTTGTCGATGTACATTTTCGCAGCGTCGTACAACATGTAGTGGCTGTGCATGCGCGCGATAAGTTTATCGCCAATCGCCTTTTCTTCGACAGTTAGAAGAATCTGACGCGCGAACTGCTCGATGCGTTTCTTGCGTGGCATTGTACAAACTTCATGATGACACTCGGACGTGTTCTTGTCGTAACCCAATGCGCATCCCATGCAATTCTCGCTCACTATCTGCGGCAACGCAGCGATTAGTTCTTCCGCGTAAAGAACGGCCAGGTGATCACGAACATCATTCACGTTCGCAACCACTGTCGGCATTGTTTTGCCGCGTGGAACATATGTCGATGCAACGGGCGCGCTTAACATCGTCGCCTCATCGGTTGGCGCCATATTTGCGAGTAAATTGTCTAGTTCATCATGTCTGATCTCATACCATGGACGTTTTCCCCCCGCAATGGCAGCGTCACCGGTAACGTTTTTCGCTTCTCCGCCATCGTCGTTGTCGTATGTCTCTTCACCGCGTGACTGCTGCTGCTGCTGCCCCTGTTCAACGATTGACACTTTTGCAGTGACGTTGTCATCACTGTCGACAGTAAACGACGGTGAAACTTTATCAACCGATTCCTTTGCGCGTTTGCTCGTAGAATCAACGTCGCCCCTAAACTGCGCATCGAGTGCACGCAAGTGAAACATGAGCGAACGGAACTGCTCAAGTGTCACGATCACACCGTTTTGCGACTCGCTCGGCGTTGTCGATGCGTGTTCGTCCGCGTAAATCAGTTGTCGGATGTGCACGCATGTTTCTTGTACGCCACCACCACCAACGAACACGTTCACAAAGGGATTATCACGTCTCATCGACATTGCTTACGATCAATAACAAATAACTTTCTAGATACGTCTTGTCTCAACGATACGTTCGTCTGAAATGAGTTCGAACGTCGCAAACAGATTTTTATAGTCGCGCGTCCTTTAATTTTGATTGGTTCAGGAAAATCACTTTTCATTGGCTATTCGTGCGTCTAGAAAACTGATTGGTTCGGGAAAATCGTTTTTGATTGGCTTGATACAACACTAGTTGAGCCAAGCAAATACTATAAAAGACGAGCGCGCCATTGTGCGGACAATCACTTACGCACACGTTCTCGAACGGAACGTACGTATCATGACAGCACAGCGTCGGGTGAAACAATCATCGTTATCTCGACGTCGCGTCAGAGCAACGGTGAACCGAAAATCTGTTTGTAAACAAGCGCTTTTGATTAAGACGAATAAACAACGGTCTCGTTTGATTAAGACGAAGAAACAAACGACAAAGAGACAAACAAGAAAGCTGTTGAAGCAGCGCGGGGACGGCTTATTTTCCGTTCTCATACCTCTTCTCGCAACCGTCATCAGCACGGCCGTAGCTAGTGCGTGAACGCGCGCGCAAGAAATGAACTCGACTTCAAACTACACGTTGGACTTTTTGAGCTGGGCACCGCCGCCGAAGCGATATGACAACGCAACTTCGGCGATTTCCTATCTCGCGTTTGCAAAGATCAATGCGTTTGCGTTTGCGCCTGTGATGAGTAAATTCCAGCAACGTCTTCGACAACATCAACGGCGAACCGACTTGCCAGGCAACGATCGTGTATAAATAGAAGTGTCGCACTCGACGTGATCATCAGATGCACATCGAACGTCAACGTGATAACATCATGCCATCTGTTGCCGTGTCACAAATCAAGCGAACGCGCACGTGTCCGTTGTGCGCAAAAGAGGGCATCAAACATCTGAGTGATCATCTCAAGGGCAAGCACAAGATGACGAGTGCAAAAGAACGTGCGCCGCACCTCAAGCGTTCGCTCATGTTTCAAAAAGCGAAAACAATCGATGGTGATAATGCCACCGTAGTATCCAACAAGGCGGTGAAGTGCGCGGCCACGGTGTGCGAGGAACCAAACAACGAGGTGAGAAGAGATGCTACCGACGAGTTTCGAGAACAAGAACGAATTCTAGGCGCCAGCTTTCAACAAATTGAAGATGACATCGTCGCGTTGCGTCTGAGAGCGATGCAAACAACACAAAGTGCGATGAGTAAGATACGCATCAGGATGGAAGTACGCGAACGGCTCATACCGCTCTACGGGATGGTGATGCAGTCTCTGGAGACGTCGTTGTGCGACATTGTACCACCGACGCAATTGAAACGAACCAACGAACACCGCAACACGCGATCACCTGAACCGAAACGCAAAAAGAAGAATGAGAGCAAACACCGTGCGACTGACGCCAACGAGGCGATAGTGCGTTTTTCAGCTTCAGGCATGGATTTTCTCACAGATGGACTCGTGCGCTGTCAGACGTGTTGCATCAGCTGGGACGCAGAGATGTCGTACAAGTGTCTCTGTGGTCACTACTACAACGGACCTGATCGCGACAATCTGGACATGAAAGTAAACCGCGAAACGGGACTCGATTGCCTTGAAAACGGGCTTGTGCGTTGCCAAGCTTGTCACTTCGAATGGGATGGAAACGCACAGCACGAATGTGCTTATGATGCGGCGGCGGAGGACTCAGAAATGTAATTGTATATATATATTTATTTTTATAGTTTAGAACAGAAAATTTAAAAAATACATCATCTCTTTACTCTCTCTACCCATCGCGGTTTTAAAAAAAGAAAACACCGTGGTCCATGCACATTATTTATTTACGTTCAAAAACGTTTCACACATATTTACAAATAAAGAGCGTTGCTCTAGAAGAA
>JAULBS010038335.1:0-23994 GCA_032355785.1 Symmetromphalus regularis
AACAAATTGTTAAACTAATTAATTTATAATACTATATTGAATATAATGACCACGAAACTGGCTATATTTCACTTCTGGGATAAGGTCATTTAATACTAAAATATTAAAAATCTTGTCTTCAAATATCGCTCAGAACATTCAACTTTTGATGAGATTAAATACAATAATACTATTTGAGGAAGTATTAACACTAGATTAATATTCCCACAGAACAGAGAAAAGTACAAAATTAATAACATATTTTGCGCAGATTATGCTTACTTCTCGCATACCTGACACACAATTGGACCAGGTGAGAATTCAATACAGGCTTTTGCTTATGACACGTAATTAAGGACGACAAAGGACGCTACATGCGTTTTCTTCTCATTATAACGAGGTCTATGACATGCAGTTATGAGAGGACACAATTCTTATACACGGATAAAGCCAGAATCCATAGATTTATGTCTGAAGATAAAAAAAATACAAAGGTTGGTAAAAAGTAGGTCATAATGTCTTCTACGGATATCCATATAAATGCTAATTAAATTATTATTTAAAATTTTTATTAATATCTTTATTTATTTATTTATTCACATGAGAGAAAAGCTGTATGGGGACTTGGCAGCCCTAAGAAGGACTGCAACATTTATGAGATGAGCTAGTGCTCCCGTTTAATGCGTGGTGATCAAGAAAGAAGAAACATTAATTCATATTTATTATTTTTATTGAAAGAACTAGATTAATTATTTCATTATGTCCCTCCTGAACGAATATATGTTGTATGAGACACCAGTCTCAGTAGCGCAGTGGTTAAGCTATCGGTATCAAGGCTGGTAGGTACTGGGATCAAATCTCTGTCGAGGCATGGAATTTTTAATCTCGAGTGAGTGAGTGCTCCGCAAAGGATCAGTGGATCGGGGCACTAAAAAATTGCATGTTTCATATGTAGTTATTACTATATTACTCACATCCAAAAGTTTCCAAATTTTAACCCTGCAGATTTTTTTGTAATTAAACTTTAAAAATGGGATCTACGTACAGACACGCATTACGTATTTCGCCCTCATAACCTGTTTACGTCACGCCACTATCAACAAAGCGTATGAATTATTAATTCCTTTATTTGTTATTTTTTACACTGTCTGTCAAATTATAGTGTCAAATATTCATGTCATGTTGATCAGAATATAAAGTGTTCTTATTTATAAACACTAGCAGGTGTAATTTTACTGAATTAGCTGTTAATTAACGCATATCAAAAATAAATTTTCCAACAGTCAAGCTAAAAATAGCTCTATAAACAGGTCGCGTAAGATAGACTCCACGTGCTCAGAGGATGACACGTGCTGTGAACGTGGCATTTTCGCATTCGAGATGTTGTTGTCTATCAAATGTGTTGTGTATATAAATTATACTGTCCTATTCATGTTTAAATTTGGGTCATTATGTTCAAGACAGTTAAGTATAGGTTCGAATTACACACAAGTACGGATCCACAGGACCCACTGTCAGGTGACGGGGAGAGGTGCGCACACATCGTTAATAATATTAAATTATGTTGCTATTGCATGCCCGACGTTGCCTGGCAAGGCAAAGCTGTAGCGAATCCTAGGGGGGGGGGGGGGGATCCAGGGGGAAAGAATTTTAATTTTTTAAAAACCTTTTTCCGAGTAGAGGACGTAAAAATTAACCCTTTTTTTCTCATTTCTATTCACTCATCACTTTTGGACCACTCCCACCCCTTTTCAGAAATCCACATTTGGATCCCCATTTCAGAATTTCTGCATCCGCGCCTGCAAACTAGATGTCGGGGTGGGGGTGGAGTGCACAGCTTCCAAAATATACTACGATCGATCTGCCCCTAACACAATAGGTAATATATGTAATTTAAGATATGGTATTTAATTCCAATACCTGTTCTAACTTACAGTGCTAAGCTGGTTCATTTGGAAGGAGAAAAACAGCACACAACAAATTTAACAGGTGCATAGATTTTTAATTTTTCACACAGTGGTCGATGACTGATATATCAAAGATCGTAATATGTACTATCATTTGTTTTTGTAAGTGGATATAATAATTTAAAAAAAATACTTCTTGCTGCTAATTGAAAATACATGTAACATAGGCCCACACGTTATACAATTGGTTATAAATCAGGGGCGCTGGAGTCGGGTGGTGGTCTGGGGAGCTGCAGCCGTCCACCGATAATTCTCATAAATATGTCTTTTTATTCATTGTTGAATTATTCACCAGCAAATTCTGATGTTCAGAAACGGTACACCCCCCCCCATATGAATTTCGTTCCAACGCCCCTGTAAATACTGCATGTTTGACATATAATATCTTCTGTGGTGTCCATAATCAAATCAACTTTAAGATTTCTGTTAACTCTAACATTAAATGTCACATTTTGTTGTTAGTTTTAGCAAATTTCAACCAAGGTTTTTGGAAGATGACTACATAACTCTTGAAAAAAATGTATAAATTCTCCTGATTCATTTCATGTATCATTTACTAATACTTACATGTGGATTTTGGAAGAATAGTAGGCTTTGGTGAATCTTATATTCATTTGATGTTCATGGAATTATGAACAGCAAAACCTCTTTACACACTGTGATATTAAACAGGGTCAGGCTCATATTTTGTTTTAGGTTAAACACATAGTCTCTTGACCTAATTAATTTCCAAACAAAGAATTAATTTTAAATATAAACATTTGATTTGTTCATAGAAATACCCCATTTAGCTACTTACATAACCACCGCATCTCGCTTATTGTCAGTATTTTAAAAATAATAATAAATTATGCTCACGGACAAATAAATCGAAAATATAAAGTGTTTTTTTCCGCCTACGGAGGTGTAACGTATATATTTCAAGTCACATGACGGGTATTCCTCCCATTAGCCTTTCTTTTGAGACATCTGAATATTTTTGTAGCTGCAAAACATTTCTTGAAATCTTGAAATTTGAAGAATTATAATATTTAAATGTGAAAACTAATCGATCGACTCGATATGTAATTTCCTATACCGTGGTTCAGTTAAAACGTCTTGCGTGATGTGAAAGCGAGACCTAGTATCACAAATGCATGTAAATTTCATTCGTAATCAATATTTAGAGTACATAGCCCTTAAATTTCGTGGGACTATGCCTTTAAAAGGATGTTTGGGTTGTGAAAGATGGAGAAATTGCAATCAAACAATGATCCAGCACCAGAAGCTGTTCTGTTGAATGTCAGTTGCAAATGCAAGACTGGATTGTGCTCTTCGAACAGGTGTTCGTGATGGTCATCAAGGTTATCATACACAGATTTGTGTCGGTTTACCAACTGTTATAATCGCAAAGATAATAGCCAGGAAGATGTGTTTTCTGAGGACAACGAACATGATAGTGATGAGGATCTGTATTGAAATAAGAATTAACTAATAATATAAATATAAAAGTCAAACTTTCACCAAAAAGGAGTGAAACATTCACCAATTTGTGCATTCACGGTTGACTTTAAGGTTTTGTTAAATTAAAAAACAGCAAGCTTATTGTTTTGAGACTTTTTATATAATATTATAACAGATAAGGTGTTAGTATACTTTAAACATATAAAATAAGTAGTGCCCAGGTATGTGGAACGAAACTTATTTTAAAGACTTGAAAGACGTGCCTACCAATTTGTTTGGAGATTTTATTTTAGGAACACTCTTTTCACCTAAAACAAAATATATTACGTGTGGGGCTATGTTACATGTATTTTCAATTAGCAGCAAGGAGTATTATTATTATTATATGCAATTAAAAAAAAAAGAAGAAGAAATGTTAGTATATATCACGACCTTTGATATATCAGTCATGGACCTTTGGGTGGAAAAATAAAACAAAAATCTATACACCTGTAAAATTTGTTGTGTGCTGTTTTTCTCCTTCCAAATGAACCAGCATAAGTTGGAATAGGTATTGGAATTAAATACCATATCTTAAATTACACATCCTATATTACCTATCATATTAGGGGCAGATCCATCGTAGTCTATTTTGGAAGCTGTGCATATATAAGATCATTTTATATTCTGATCGACATGACATGAATATTTGGCACTATAATTTGACAGAAAGTGTAAAAAACTAACAAATAAAGGCATTTTATAATTCATACGCTTTGTTGATAGTGGCGTGACATAAACAGGTTATGAGGGCGAAATACGAAATGCGCGTCTCTATATAGATCCCATTTTTGAGGTTTAATAAAAAAAAAAAGACTGCAGTATAAAAATTTGGAATGTTTTGGATGTGAGTAATATAGTAATAACTATACATGAAACTAATGACATTTTTTAGTGCCCCGATAGGTAGAACGGCATTTCACGTTTTTCAGCTCAGCGTATGGGTAGGTGTACGGCCTATGGCTAGGTGTAAGCTGAGCGGCGTAACGTAACCTCAGTCAGACGGAAATCAGTTTGTGACGTACACAATTTTGACAAAATATCAAGTGACCACAAATCCGCTAGAAGGCAATATATTTATCGGTCAATAAAAATGGCGGGCACCGTGAGATCGCTTAAACGTCAATATGACAATATTTACATTAGTTTATATTTAAATAAACCGATACAGGTGTGTTTATGTTTGATCTAAAATTAACTTCATTATATAGTGTTGCATGTGCATACCGCTCACCAATGGATTATCTTGCTATTCATTTAATTACGAAGCGTGGAATATTTCCCCCCTCTACTTGGGCGGAAACGTGTGTGATAGACAATAGGTTTCAGATGACATGCTGTTACTAACAAGCTGCCTAGCCGACAAGAGCTATAAACTGGTCAATATTGTCTTTCAAAGGTTTCCGAAGCCTTTGAAATGCATGGCCTTTCCTGTTGTTTTTCATAATTCGCCGAGATAATTAAATTACAACACACGCTTGTTACCACTAGCGGCTATTTTTGCATGTGCGTGTTTGCTAACATCGAAACTTGACGAATACCACCCCCACGGAACGTCTTCTACTATTAAACGTCATTCGGGAAGATAGAGACATCAAAAGAATGTTAAAACCTTCAAACAAAATAGATTAAAAATTACAAACAAAACTCACGTCTCTCTCTCTCCCACTATGACATTCAAATCATTACCGTAACAACAAATGATCTATTTCATGCAAATACAACATTTATAAATCATAACTGAGATGGGTCCAGCCTTTCGGGCGAGGGAGTGTCCAAGACAAATGCAAATAAACATTTTAAAATGGAAGAACCGGGTCACCAAGGTTCAAGGGCGAAAATCCGTTCCTAAAAGTGGGGGGGGGGGTACCATCCCGCAGCCCTCCCCCATCCCCCACCATTATAAACCACTTGTGTACTTCGGTATATTTGCGCTAAGACGACATGGTTTAAAGTGTTATTATACAAAAATGTTCAGTTTTTCTAAGCAGAAAGTGTGTGTGTGTGTGTGTGGGGGGGGTGGGGTGGGGATAATTATATAGGTGTCCCCTACTGTCCAAAAAGTGGGGGGGGGGACGTGTCCCTCCGTCTCCCCCGGGATTTACGCCCATGCCAAGGTTGGACTGACCTAAAGGCATCAGTTGGACTTAATGCAGCCCTGAATGCAATGTCACAATATGAAGAAGTATAACAGTACGGACAATACAGAAAACATTAACTGTTTTCGCTATATTTACTCATTTGTGCTAGTTTTAGTAAAACAGATTTAAGAAACTAGCCTTCGCAAACGCTACAGAGCGATTTTACTGGTTCCAAACGCTCACACTGTTACCATACGGTACAAAATCCTGGTCTATCGAGCGACCGCTAACTATTTGCTTTGAACGTAACCCAGGTTGACTGATTGAAACATATTTTATTGCATATGAATCAAACACAAAACGATTAAGCAAAGGTTATCAAACTTACGAGGCCCTCTCCTAATTACATGATATAAAATAATAATAGTCAACCAAAAAAGAAAGTATGCATGTTGAAATATTAAACATTTTTAAGGTGCCATTTCACCATAATATATATATATATATATATATATATAAACAGGTGGGCAACACACACCTCCTCCTTAATGGTGTGTTTATCTAACTTCAGAATATCTTTAATGAATGTCATCTGGTTTATAAAATAAATGACTATTGATTACATGAGTATTTTGGTTGAGTATAATTAGTAGTACTGGCGACAACAATTTCCTTTTCATATTTAACAGTGAAAATTCTAATAAAAAGATAAGTTAGCCAGATGTTCGCAACTTGCTACAGATGAAAATTATAACACGATAAAAATAAATCTAGATTCCCCAGGTATTAAATGTACTGAATATCTGATTTTTTTCTAGCTGAAGTTAAAGTTAGTGGGTACGATTTTCATCAAAAATAGCATCGTACGTTCATAATTATTTATCCAATTCTTCCTGTACACCACAGTTTAACACCTGATGGTCGCAATGCTTTTTCTTTCATGGTTTTCTATTGATAGACCGTAGTACGCACACATCATTGACAAATAATACACTGAGACCAGCAGTTTTTCAAATTCTTCCTGTACAACACATTCTAGCACCTGACACCTAACACCCTTGTTTTTTTCCTTCCTTAATCTATATCTTATCTCATATTGATAGCATGGATGTTATTACCTTTGTTTTCCTTTCTATCAGTATTTTCAACGTTAAATTTGTGAAAAATAATGGTTGTCGCCAGTGCAACTACCTTATTCTTTCATATTATGTAATTAGTAGAGCGCCTCTAAGTTGCAGGCACTGTGGAGTAGAGGGGGGGGGGGGAGGTACGGGAGGAGCCATGCCCCTTCCACCATTTTTTTAGGGATCGACATAACAAAAATCACTAAAAAGATTTTTTGCTGAATAATAATATTTTCAGGTTCTGTAACAAAATAAAGTGACCGAAATCCGGAGAATTTTCGAGGGTTTCCTGCAAGAACGCTGCTGCCCTTCGATCATCTACTTTTCAGTGGCACCCCCACTTTCAAATGCACTTCGCGGACCTTGATTTGGCACGTTGAATATCTTCTACAGACATTGTAAAGTTGAAAATAAATTTATATGTGTCTGAAATTCGCTAGACATCATCTCCTGGTTTACACTTGCCATTCACTCATTCTTGCTGTAGCTGCTGCAATCGTTTCATTGTTGGATGCACTTCTAGGAAATTAGGAATAAATTCAGTGATTTTCGTTCGTGTTTATACTGGTGGATCACGAATTGGTAATATCGTAGGCTCTGCTACAGTGTTCCGATCTAAAACAATTTTCGATAGTATGCCCGGTTGCAAAATGGAACGTTGTGGAAGCGAACAAGTTTTATTACATAAAGTCAGCCTTCAAATATTGGCAGTCCTCCTACACACGTCAAGATGGGACAACGTTGTCTTGTGTTGTTCCGTATTCGCCATACTTATTAGCACACATTTTTATTTAGAAGGACGCCTCCACCCCCCCCCCCGACTGAGTGTGAGGGCTGTCTGTGTTGATTGACATTGCGTCATATTTTAGTGGCCCGTCAGAAATAATATATTTGATAGTGAGTATATGATACAATCATTTTGCTTGCACTCACAACTCATTTCAAAGTTTTAAGAGAAACAATTTTTTTTTCATTCATAATATATATTGATTGTCTTTTTACCACATTCCTAATTATTAGCATTATATTGTTTATTATATAAATTTTATCACTATGTTATATTGTTAACCATATTGTAAATCAGCCCTATACACTGATTTAATCAATTAATCAATCACATTCTGTCATTCTGTACTTAGGCCAGACATTTTTTATTATTCGTTTCACAAACCCACCGACCCTACATTTTGCTAAATTAAAATAAAATTAAAAGTGAAAATTCACACTTATTTTATTTCTGCCGACTGTCCCGAAGGCCAGAAAAAAATGAGAAAAAAACTTTGAAGATGAATATTTTCTCCTCCCAAGACATTTTGTAAATTTTCCCCTCCTTCCTAAGCTATTTTTATTTATTATTATTATTTTTGTTTTGGTGGTGGGGGGTGGGGTGGGAGTGGGGAGGGGCTATGTCTAAGAACCTAAAACAAACCTCTGTTCTTAAAAACCCACTTGTAACGTCATAAAACACATTCTGTACTTAGATAACATTTGTAACGTCATAGAACACATTCTGTACTTAGATAACATTTGTAACGTCATGAAACACATTCTGTACTTAGATAACATTTGTAACGTCATAAAACACATTCTGTACTTAGATAACATTTGTAACGTCATAAAACACATTCTGTACTTAGATCACATTTGTAACGTCACGAAACACATTCTGTACTTAGACGACATTGGCAGGTAACGGGAAACCTGACTGGAAGCCTACTCAACATAAAAGGAAGATTAACTGATTCTATGTCGAATCCATCCCTAACGGTATGTTTTATGCAAGCTAAGCTATTAATTAAAACCGCTGATCCACTTTAGCTTGTTTATTTTATTGACGCAGCTCAACAGCAAAGCGAATAGAAGATGGGCTGCCATAGTACTTTTATTTCAGCATTATCAGATTAACAATAGCATTGTAAAATTATCTTAATAGTCTTTTCTATTTCTACGACAATTGTCTTTTTTGTAATGTTTGCTAAAAGCATCATTCATCATTGACGATTTCTAATATATAACATATTTTTGGAATAAAATTATTCTATCAACCAAAGTCTCATAATTGGAACTATACGTATCTAAGTCACGTAAAAGGCTATTTCAAAGGATATATTTTTACGAGTACAAGGTACTCGATTTATATCGAGTTGGCGTTATAAGGATTGTCACTTGGATTCAGGGGAGACAATTGTTTTGAATCCATTTTGCCGTTATTAAAGGTATCGCCGGTTTCATCATATTTATGCCATTGTTGATTTTGCAATTCGAAATGAAGACTGATTAAAATGTACTCGACAGTAGCGGATCTAGAGAGAGGTTCGGACCCCCTTTTACGGAATTTCTTTCTTTTTTTTTACATTTATTTTCCGAGTGGAAGGACGTGAAAATTAACAATTTCCACCCAGTCCTATTCAAACATCAAATTTGGACCCCCCCTTTCAGAAATCTTGTATCCGCGCCTGCACCAAACACAATAAAATGATTATGTATGCACTAATTATTTTATTTTCCTCTAAAGGAATAAAATTTAAATACAATTTGTTTATTAATTAAATCTGAGTCATAGATGTTATCACTTGCAAGACCTTCAAAATCCATCGGATTCTATATGTATCGAGTGTAAAAGTAAAATTTGTTTTATTTAACGACGCCTCTATAACACATTGATTTTATCTTATCATCGACAATTGGACGTCAAACATATGGTCGTTATGACATATTTCTGTAGAGTAAACCTACTGCCGCCACATAGGATTTCTGAAAGGAGGGGGTCCAAATGTGGATTTCTGAAAGGGGGGTCTGTTACGGACATAACAGAAAGGTGTAACACTGACAAATATAGATTTTAGTCTCACGAGCCCCCACCTAGTAATACTGAGAACTGGATAAATGATCGATCACTTCTATCTTTCAATAAAGTCAAAACAAACGGGTATCAACAAGAAACAATATTATGTAATTACTACAGATAAAAGTCACATGTGTTACACTGCATTTCATATGCATTTCATTTATATAACAGCCTCTTTTGTAACACATTTGTGAAACTGTTATTATCTATGTTCATTTAATCACTGGCTCGAATCTCCTAGATACGGTCCTGTTTTAGACAGTTCGGGATGAAAGTTCAGTTAGGCAGTTCATCTTCAATATTTTAGAATGTCTCTAAATCTTCTCCAATCTCTTCAGGATATAAATGTGTACATATAATATAACTGCTATATGTTCAGCGTTTAGCACGTAACAGATATTTACGTGGCTTTGCTTGTAATTCATTTGCAATACTTCAATCAGTATATTCTTCAGCTTCACAGAATGTCACATTCGGATCATCTCCAATCTTCAATAACTATATTCTTCAAACTTTAGCTGGGACCGACTCTTCACGTCGGCTACACGGAGTGTCACGTTCGGATCATCTGATGTATACTAAAAACACCTTCCACTTTATACAGTTAAACAGATGGTCGTTATGCATCTCTCCAGAGAATCCTTACGTTTGGTAAGGAATATCAGCCCATTTATCGGCTATCAAGACATGTTGGTTCCCACTCTGTTTGCAGACCAAAGTGTTTGGCACATACTTGTTAATTATGCCATCAGCTTCACTCATGTCTGTTACGTAATAGTTTCCACAAGCTCACAGCATAAAATTATAATGTGTTACAAGGAGGCTTAACAAAATACATTCTAAATATATGAAATAAACGTGCTACAAAGAGGCGTTATAGTCTGACTAGTTATAGATGTACATACATATTATATAATATAGTTTTATTATCATTACTAGTCGGACATACATGACAGGGTCCAAATGTTGATTTCTGAAAAGTGATGAGTGAATGGAAATGGGGGAAACATGGTTAATTGTCACGTCCATACACTCGGAAAAAGAAAAAAGAAAATGGGGAGTCCTGACCCCCTAGAGCCGCTATTGCTGTATGTCCATAGGCATCACAACCATACTGATCTGGTTACACTTTCATGAAGATCTGATATTTTCTGCTTTATCGTGTCTAAGTATTATAATAATTACATTTTGGTTGATATATAGTGTACCCTCGATTTACTACCCACCTCTCCCCCATTTGACGCCAAACCCCCATTACAGCCAACTTTCTTTCAAGACCCGTTTTTATTTCTGTTTAATTCCCTCGATTTACTGCCACCCTCGCTATCCGCCATTCGCCAAAGATATTTTTAAACAAAACTCGATATAGCCATTATATTCCCTCGATGTTATTGCCAACGGTCCAGTCGGAAGCTGACCTTTGTGCCATAATTAACCTACTGGTTGGTCAAAACAAAATACCGGAACTATACCGGAAGTACAGTTGTCTGTTTTATTCTATTGTGTAATGATTAATTAATTGTCAGGACATGCAGTGCTTGAATAACCATGCTAAGTATGGCGGTAATGGTTTAAAAATATACAACAACAACAACACCAGTCTGATGATCACATGATATCGAAAGACTCGTTCGATTCACAGTTTCAGGCATCATGGGCGTAAATCCTAAGGTGGGCCGGGACACATCCCCCAGTTTTTGGACACGGGCTGATGCCTATATTATTATCCCCCACTTTTGCTTCGAAAAATAAAAATTAAAATGCCTAAATAATAATCTTTACCAGTATTTCTCTTTTTTGTATCAATGTAACACTTAACCTTATGGTTTTAACGTATATATACCGAAGTATAGAGGGGGTCTATAATGGCGTCAATCCCGGAGGAGGTGGATGGGGGACAATTCCCCTAAATTTTGGACGAGGGGAGATGTTCCGTACCCCCACTTTTTTGGACAGGGGGATGGTCCTGGAAGCGAATTTCGCACTTGTCAGGCATAGATTAGATACGTCGGTCTTTCAAATTTTTTTCATTTTTTTTTTCATTCCTTAAAGTCAATCTTTTGAGATTGGCAGTCCTACTGACGATCAAGAAAGGATTACGTTGTCATGTGTGGTTCCTGTATTGGTCATAACGTATTCAACTCGCATTTTTATTTTCAATAACAACCCATCACCTCACTGTGAGCACTCTCGGTGTAGATTGACAGTGTCATATTTCGTTCGAGTGTATTTGACATTGAGAATCTGGTAGTCATATCCATTCCACTTTTTTTTAACCACCTCACTAGAGCTCACTGAGTTATTAATCTACGGCTATAGGATGTCAAACATTTGGTAATTGTGACACGTAGTCAGTATGAGCCAGCATCAGACGGGTTTTGAACCACTGTCATCAGCTTGAGAGTCCGATGTTCTACCGCTGGACCACTGAGGCGGATATATCTATTCCACCAACAGCAGCGGATCCAGAGAAGGGTCCAGGGGGGGACCGAACTCCCCCTTTTCTAGAATTTGTTTCCTTCATATTTTTTTCGAGTGGAAGGACGTGGAAATTAACCATTTCCCCCAGTCCTATTCACCCATCAGATTTGGACCAGCTTTTAGAAATCCAGCAATGGCCCCGAGACCAACAACTCATTTCAGTTTTTACGAAAAAAATGATCTTATATATGTATTACATGTATTCATTAATATAAATATAATGTTCACTTTTAACTGTCTTTGTAAGCTCTTTCTCGTTGTTTTAGGTCATTTTAGTTAAATGTGTCTGTGTGTATGTATGTGTGTATGTATGTGTGTGTATGTGTGTGTCTGTATGTATGTGTGTCTGTCTGTGTGTATGTATGTGTGAATGAGTGTCTGTGTCTATGTGTAGGTGTGTGTGTGTGTGTCTGTGTGTGTGTGTGTGTGTGTGTATGTGTGTGTGTGTATGTGTGTGTGTGTGTGTGTGTGAGTGAGTGTGAAAATACCACAAAGAAATAATATTATTACATGATTTTTTTAATCTTAAAAACAGAATATTGACAATAATTTTACATATTTTACAAGTGCAAAATTCCAATACCACGAAAATGGAATTATTTGTGTTACTAACGAAACGGTGAATATAAAATATTTCGGTTATCGACAGGAAGTGCTTAACTGTCTGACCATTGAGATTAAAACGACAGAAATAAAGCCGATATCTGAAAGTAATTTACTTAGATACAGTGTAGTGACAGAAATACGAGTCACGTACAGGGCGAAACGCTCCCCGCTTCTAGGTAATTTAAATCAGCGAAACAATCGTCTGCTTTAATGAACTACATCCACCCACTGATCAGTCCAACCTCGTGTCGGCGGCCATACTTCCCGGTGCATTTTACCCTAATATAGCAGTTCTTGGGTTTATTTGTCTTAATCGAGGACACTGTATAAATAAAGAGTATTATTAGACAAAACACAGCAAGTTATTAGAGGTCCATTTTTAGTTTCTCTATTTTTCCTGTACGTTTTACGAGCCCATCGCCAGCATGTTCAGCGGTGTGTGTGTGTGTGTGTGTGTGTGTGTGTGTGTGTGTGTGTGTGTGTGTGTTTGTGTGTCGAAATTTCATGAAGACGGAACTCATCAAACACGATAATTAAAATAATAACAACAATAATAATAATAATGAAATGAAACAAAATTATAATAATTGGGAATTCAGTGATACCAGTAAGTGCTAAACCCAGACTTACAACCTTTTAGTTCCGAAGCAACACAGTGCGTTTACTACTTTTGTTGTTCGGTCAGCCGTAACGAAATAAAAAGTGATACTAATCTAGATAGATCTGTCTGGAAGGATGATCCACCAGTACCCTAGCAACTAATACAACTTTAAGTGTCAAGGCAAATGGGATTAAAAACAAAGTAGTATGTCAGACATCATTTTAGTCAGTAATATATCACATTTTCAAAGCATTTGACAGTCATTCAGTACCATAAACTTAAGGAAAATGATTTTAAATAAATAAGTGGTTTTAACGAGTTTAGCTTTAATTGTCAACAAACGTTTTAGAATAAGACAACAAGATTGGAATATAAAATTGGTTAGACAACTTAAAAAAAGGAGTCAATTATAGTTGTGACAAATATGAACTAAAATTGAACAAAATAATCCAAAGGCTGACCCTGGAAAATACAAAACTGTATCCATTCCACTCACCAATCTTCCCATGTTTTTTAATATGTTCTGTTAGTTGAAAAAATAAAGTTCAATTTTCAATATATTAACTAACATTTTAAATATCCAAACTCTTTAAAAATAAGTGTTAACGATTCACATGGAGAAAAATGTCAAAATAGAACACCTAAAAAAATCATATAAAGATTATTTTCACAAATATTACATATAATGTGAATAGAATACAAAACAATATGACTGCATTTAAAGTTATTTGTTACTATGTAAGATAAAATAAAAACATATTCCGATTTGTTTGTCTTGCGATTCAGTAAGCTTAGTGTCTGTATTTAGCTGTAACTCGTTAAAGCTCCGTTTCTTTTTTTTTACAATTTAATAAGGTGTATACCTATTTTTAGCTACACCTGAACCATTTTTTAAATAATATTATTTAACATAAAAACAACCACTAATTTCAATAAAAACTTAACAGTAATGGCAAAGATTTCACGATTTAAGTATCTCTACCCCAAATATGAAAAAAACACACCATGAAGATGGTAAATTTACTTCGAATTCATTAATATGTACCAACGTTGGTTCACATAATCAGAGTGGAATACAAAGCAATATGATTTCATCTAAAGTTATCTGCTGATTTGTAAAATATAAAGTGTCACATGATATAGCTAATAAAATCTACCTTTAATATTTCTATTTTATCTACCAAAGCATTTGATGATATTGAACACTTTCAGAATAATAAGTCTTCGTTCAGTGAAAGAGATAATTTATAACACATAGTTAATAATAATAATTATTATAAAATAATAATAAACAAATAAATAAAGAAATAACAACATTTATAATTGCTTCATAATAGAATAGGTAAAAAAAAAATATTCTCTTAACATTTTAACTTTACTAACTATTCAAGCATTTTACAATCTAAAATTTTATTTTACAGTAGTAAGGTTTAAAATTATACCTAAAAGTCATTTCTTTTGATATCAGTTATATATATACAAAAAACGGAAGGTAAAATATTATTAATCCAAAGTTAAATTACATATTAAAATATCAAAGTAACTATAATTATATTAAAACTACAAGAGAAAGTATTTTATTTCTTAAAGTGTAAAGAAGTAATAAAGTTGATATAAATACTCAAATGACCCATTCCAACGTCTTTATCTTTAAAATGTGAATAATTAGTAGAGATAAAAAATATACTAAAAATGAATATATGTTTGTCTTACACCCTAAAGTAGTAAAGTTATATAATAAAAAACCAAAGTAAAAATGTTGTTCGTTATTCCTAAAGCATGTGTGGGTAGTAAAGTTATATACTAAAAAAACAAAGTAAAAATGTTGTTTGTTATTCCTAAAGCATGTGTGGGTAGTAAAGTTATATACTAACAAAACTGTAAAAATGTTGTTCTTTATTCCTAAAGCATCTGTGGGTAGTAAAGTTATATACTAAAAAAAACAAGTAAAAATGTTGTTCGTTATTCCTAAAGCAGGTGTGGGTAGTAAAGTTATATACTAAAAAAATCTATGTAAAAATGTTGTTCGTTATTCCTAAAACATGGGTGAGTAGTAAAGTTATATACTAAAAAACAAATTAAAATGTTGATCTTTATTCCTAAAGTATGAAATAGCTAGTACAGATAAAAATATTTTGAAAAAAAACAACAAAGAATATTGTTCTTACTTATTAGAGTAAAATATATATTAAAAACAAAGTAAGAATATTGTTCTTACTTATTAGAGTAAAATATATAGTAAAAACAAAATAAGAATATTGTTCTTACCTCCTAGAGTATGAATAAGCTAGTACAGATAAAATATATAGTAAAACAAAGTCAGAATATTGTTCTTGCCTCCTAAAGAATGGATGAGCTAGTACAGATAAAATATGTAGTAAAAATAAAGTAAGAATATTGGTCTTATCTTACCTCCTAAAGAATGGATGAGCTAATACAGATAAAATATATAATAAAAACAAAGTAAGAATATTGTTCGTATCTCCTAAAGTATGAAATAGCTAGTACAGATAAAATATATATTGAAAAAAACAAAGTAAAACTATTGTTCTTACTTATTAGAGTAAAATATATAGTAAAAACAAAGTAAGAATATTATTCTTACCTCCTGGAGTATGAATAAGCTAGTACAGATAAAATATATAGTAAAACAAAGTCAGAATATTGTTCTTGCCTGGATGAGCTAGTACAGATACAATATGTAGTAAAAATAAAGTAAGAATATTGGTTTTATCTTACCTCCTAAAGAATGGATGAGCTAATACAGATAAAATATGTAATAAAAACAAAGTCAGAATATTGTTCTTACCTCCTAAAGAATGGATGAGCTAGTACAGATAAAATATATAATAAAAATAAAGTAAGAATATTGTTCTTACCTCCTAGAGTATGAATGAGTAGTAACGTTAAAATAACTTGCTTCAGCAATTGTCGGTATTTGCTGGACATCCACATCAGAATCTTAGTTGGACCTTTCCAGGAGTAGTTCCCTCAATTTGGATATTTTAACACTCGGCTCATGAGTGGAATCAACTCTTTCTAGTCCTTATATAGGACCTGAACTTTCTCCTTGTTTCTTTCCTTTCAAACCATAGATTGTGGATTGTTAACAACTTAACGGTAGCATTGCCCACTCAGTGACCGGAAATGACATAGTTATGTTGTGACCTGAATTGACTTCTGGGGCGGTCTTAAGTCGTCTGGTTTTGCCGCTGAAAGATGCAGCTAACCGGCTTCTCACTGATTGTCGGCAAATGTAAGTTGCAAGTTCTGTGTATAATTAATTATAATGATGGACACGTGTAGTGATCGTTACGAGCAGAATCTAGTGTGAAAGGCGTGTAATTCGTTCTTGCTCTGGTCATGACACAGGTGTGTGACAATACAAATAAGAATAATGCTGTAGGTGAGAACGATGACCACTAGTATTTCATCCTCTCCTTGTGTTGCAACTAGACACGGCTTGACGGCGCTTCTAGAGTACTGAAGAAATATAGTTTTGCCACTGGATGCCAAGAAGTGTTTGTAGTTGTTAGAGAACAAACAAGCTCTAATTAATTATACGGCTTGATTTCAAATGCCCATGAGAGATATTCTCGATGCCAAGCACTGAGAACAGCAGCCTATCCCTGGCAAGGATTAAAATGACCAGCAGACAATACAATGCAGCACAAGTCCAGACATAATTTTAAAATAGTACGCGTATCTTTATGAGGAATACTGAAAGATAGGTGTAGGGAATTGGTGGTGTATAGAATAGCGTGTACAAACTCGCAGAAACATAAAAATGCAGATCCAGAAATAATTGTAATATAATTATGTATTTTTGTTTCTATGTAGGAGGAGTTGAGGAAATATGGGCGGAATGGCAAGTGAGGGATAATAATCAGAAGTCTATCTTTGGATTTTCAGGCGGTACGCAAACCTTTTCGACGATGGAACAAAACGCTATTGGCTGTGCACAACCCCACATTTACAGCATATAATTATTTTAATAAAAAAGATTTGTAATCTCAGGTGGTACGCAGCTGCGTACCTGCTTATATGGACTCTAGGCCACTGGGATTGGCATATACAGTGGAACCTGTATTAAACAGACACCAATAAGAGTATGCACATATAGTCTTTTAAAATTTGTGGATTGTTCAGTGTTTCGTCGCATTAAATAGTCAAATGATGGACAATAAAACATCACACAGTATGGCAAACGTAAATTAGACGGAAGTAAAAGAAAGGAAGAGGGGCTGGGACACTAGTGGTGGTAATGTTGGAACACGGTGTCAGTAGTCAACCCCTGAAATTAAGAAAATGTCCACGGCAAAATAAATGCTATGGAGAAAGTCTCCACGGCATTTTCCACTTTAATTTTAGCGTAAAGTATACAATATTTTTAATAATAATAAAAAAATACACCTTACATTTTTTTTAGTCCGTGGCCAAAAAAAAAAAAAATTCCGCGGAGAATGAAAAACTCCGCGGCATTGCCGATTGCCGAGGTTAATTTCAGGGGTTGGTAGTAGCAGCGATTGAGGCAGTGGTTTATATGTTTACATGAAGACGCTCTTAAAATATCCAGTTTTCAGATTTTTCAAGATAAGATGTAATAAACAATTATCAGTTTTAGTTTTACTGACATTAATTTGTTTTTAAATTGTTTATTGCCCCAGACATGTGTCATTGGTAGTGCCATTAATTAGTCTGACGTATAAACCTTCTCACTCTAGACACACGGTTCTTTTCTTTATCATGTTAAGTACATTTTGCTGACAGAGGATATGCAAATTGATTCAACTAAAATGACACAATATGATTTAGAGTAGTGGCTCTCAAACGTTTTCGGAATAGTAACCCAGGCAACATCCATAGCACCCCCTCTACCCCATACACATACAAAGACACACCTCTTTCCTGGTATACCGGCCTCCGTGGCCCAGTGGTTAAGCTATCGGACTCGTGGCTGGTAGGCACTAGGATCAAATCTCAGTCGAGGCATGGGATTTTTAATCTCAGTATCGACTCCAACCCCGAGTGAGTGATCCGCAAAGCTGAGTGGGTAGTTGTTTACAGCTTACACCGACCAGTGGTCCACAACTGGTTTAACAAATGCCGTGGTATGTGCTATTCTGTCTGTGGGATAGCGCATATAAAAGATCCTTTGCAGTTTATCGGTCAGAGTAGCCGCATTAGTGTGGCAGCAGCGGGTTTCGTCTCTCCTAATAACACTAACCTCTGTCCTGGACAGACAGCACAGGAAGCTGAGTGGTGTGCCCAGGACGGTGTGCTTGAACCTCAATGGGATATAAGCACGAAAATAAGTACAACCAACCTATCAACTTTTTTGGTATTAGTTGTACTGTAAAATAAAATAAAACCATGCTTTCGTTTATAACTCTTATGTTAATTCTGTTCTTTGTAAAACACGTGTCACTTGAGTGTTCGTGACTTAGATTTTGTCAGATTAAAAAAAAAAAAAAAAATCTTTGTTCTGACGCCTCCCTGCCGCCTACCTACTGCCCTCTTTCTCCTCACCGTCCCTAGACCTTTTCGTCGCACCAAGGGGGTGGTACCGCTCACTCTGGGAAACACTAATTTAGAGCAAATACACTATTCAATTTATTGTAAATACTATTTTAAAAAAACATTATTTATAGAAATAATAGAAAAAAAAATAACGATTTCATACTCGACATGAAAAAAGAAAGAAAGAAATAATAAGAAAATACAATAAATAAGATAAATATTTTAGAAGAAAAGTAATAGTTTTGGACAAAGAACATAAAAAAAATAATGCATTAATGTAATTAAGAAGAGAAAAATGTAAAGGTCAGTATATTCTGTGAAAAGCCAAATGGACAAAAGAAGACGAAAAAGCAGAAAATCAATACGGCTATAGTTTTAGAAAAATGAAAAATAAAATACTGACTAGATGCAGATATTATAAACAAATAAAAACCTATTTATTTAGTTAGTTCTCAAACTTTCAAATTTCAATTTTAATAGAATAAATAATGAAGAAGTAGAACGTCTTAAAAGCAGTTTGTTTTATTTAACGACGCCTCTAGAGCACATTGATTTTTATCTTATCAGCGGCAAATGGACGTCAATCATATGGTCATTCTGACATTTTTAGAGGAAAATCGCTGCCGCCACGTAGGCTACTCTTTCCGATAATCTGCAAGGGATTTTTTAAACGCACTGTCCCAGTGATAAGACCATGGCCTTTGATGAACCAGTTGTGGACCACTAGTTGGATCGGAAAATAGCCCAAATTGCATATGGATCCACTGAGAAGGGTCGATCCGATGACCGATAGCTTCACAGGCGCTCTACCATTTGAACTGCTTCCTGCTCCTAGAACGTCTTAAACTACAAACTCTGAGCCAGTACACATCACACTTCAACATGATCACTTTGTTATTGGTTTGTACACACACCAAGTTACATCCTCTACAGTAGTATATGTATGGTATGCATTATTTGAATTCAAAGGCAAAACTAGCTTCCTGGAAGTGGGGGATGTGTCCCCGCGCCCCCTTTGGGTTGACGCCAATATAAACCCCCTGCGTACTTCGGCATAATTGTGCTAAGACCACACATTTATATAACAGACCACCCTGTGTACGTCGTTATATTTTCGCTAAGACCACATGGTTAAGTATTACATTGATACAATAAAGAGAAATACTGGTAAAGATTATTATTTAGGCATTTTAATTTCAATTTTTCGAATAAAAAATTGTGGGTGCGGGTAATTATATAGGCATCCCCCCGTCCAAAAAGTGGAGGGGCGTGTCCTACCCCTCCCTCCCCCACACACCGAGATTTACTCAATGATCATAACTGGATGCATTCATCATAAAATGCGTTGCAATATTGCTTCATAAAGCAGTGGAATGTAGCATATAAAAGACCCCTTGCTGCTTATCGGAAAGAGTAGCCTATGTGGCGACATCGGGTTTCCTCTAAATAAATATGTAAGAATGATAATATGTTTGACGTCCAGTATCTGATGATAAGATAAAGATCAATGTGCTCTTGAGGTGCCGTTAAATAAAACAAACCTTACTTTAACTTTTGCTTCATAAATTCTTGTTTATGACGACAGCCACTTGTTTTTAGACATTGTATGTATGACATGCTTTATTCTTTATTTTATGTATTACTTTGACCTCCTTGCACTGCATGCTAGGTACAGTTTTGTTACCATGCTTATGTAATAATTTTCCTTGTCAAACGTTTTAACTTTGAGGTGACTGATAACTCAACGAGGTCGGCGTTATCGTGCTAAAATGTTCGCCTCATTAGGTTTCATTTGTGCTCTATTTACTAACAGAACAGAACAGAACAGAACTTTATTACTCCCAAGCCGTAAGGCAACGGCATATAGGGAAACATGAATAATATGTAGTACATGACAATATTGGATAGGATTTACAGGAGAATAATAAATAATATAATATATATAAATAATGTAATGCATACATACGTTTTCGGCTATTTTCCGTTCCAGCCAGTGGTCTACAACTGGTTTATCAAAAGCCGTGGTATGTGCTGTCCTGTCTATGGGACGGTGCATATAAAAGACCCCTTGCTGTATATATATATACTGAGTGATTAGTAGTATAATTCAAACAGCTATGGTGTAAGGGTACTTAGGTTTAAATAATAATTTGCACGACAAGATAGGACAGGGTGTACAGGAGACTAGTAAATAGTATAATATATATAAATAATGCAATGCACGAGCTGAACAATAAAATATGTATATAAATATATATATACTGAGTCAGTAGTACTAAGTATAATACAAAAATCTATGTTCTCTTAAATTTATCATTAATTTCATTTATTAATTTACATAATTTTCTTAGCATTCCTAATTTTTTACTTGTCAATAATACTTTAAATTTAAGGGTACTTGGGATAACAATACGTAGGTTATGAAAGCTTGCGGTATACTCACTGAAACAAGTTAAGCACCAATGTATGATTTGTTGCGAGGCAGGAAACATGAGTCGACTGACACTTAGGGACGGATTTAGACTTTGGGATCCCTGGACAGGCGCGGATGCAGGATTTCTGAAAGGGGGGGTCTACATGTGATGGGTGAATAGGACTGGGGGGAAATGGTTAATTTTCACGTCCTTCCACTCGGAAAATAAATGTAAGAAAAATTATAGAAAAGGCGGGGGAGGGTCCCACTGTGGATCCGCTACTGCGGGACACTCAACATAGAAATTAATTTACATGACAAATAAAAAAAATGAACTAAAATGAATGAATAAAACTAATTTTATAATTATTACATTTTTTTTTTAAATAAAGAAAGTTCTTTGTCTGGGGCCCCTCTGGCAGTGGGTCCCGAGACAATTGCCCCCTTATAAATCCGGCCCTGCTGACACCAAAGAAAGGAATATTTGTCTACAGACATGCTGGCACATTATTTATTCATCGGCTATTATGTGTCAAACATACACTGCTGCCACATAGCCTACTCTTATCGATTAGAAACAAGTTTTTACAGTAACGTAAGACGGATTTTCAAAGTGGGAGGAGCTGATTTTTAAAGGTGTATAAAATGTGTTGTGCAAAACCCTTTATAGCGATTCTGTCGTGTTTTCGTCATATTACCTGAAACATTTTTAACCATATTAAAACCTGGCGAAAAAAAGTATGGGCTGAGCCCCCCTAGGTCCCCGGCTCATACGGGCCTGTTTTACACGTATTTTACCAGTCAGGATACCATGTACCATAGCCTTTCGTACACCGAATCGCTGAATAAATAATGTGCAGGGGTGTTCTCAAAGGAATATTAAAGTTACAGTGTTCCATATAAAATGGATTAATGGATTTACAAGGTATTAATGACATCCAATAGCCGCTGATAAGATAAAAATCAATGTGCTCTGGAAGCGTCGTTAAATAAAACACAGTGGCGTAGCTTCCATTGAGGCAATGAGGCAACTGATTCACTAGATTTGTTTGCAGAAAAAAAAAAAATGTGATTAATATAAAAATTGATTAAAATACGAGAAATAAAAACCTTTGTCAAAGTTTGCCTCTCGAAAAAAGACCCAAGATATGCCAATGAAACAAACTTTACTTTACTTTAAAAGGTATTAGTTAAAAATATATAAAAATTTAAACAAAAATGTCTTTGTACTTATAAACGCGTTTTCTAGGTACAAAAGTAAGAAACGGAACTTCAGAAAAAGAATATAGTCGTACTGCATGACGTCACGTCAGAACAAGCATTGTGCGAAACTCGTAATGGCCGTATAATAGCAGCTCTTTCTGCGGAATAAGTTAATAATTATTACCTCTTTATTTGGGAGAAATCACATTCGCATTTCTATGAATGGAAACTTTATTATATTTGTATTGCAGTTCGTGTTGAAAAAAAAGAAAATTATCCAAATTAAACCAGAACTGTGTAATCGCTAACTTTAAAAACTGTCATCTGAACGAAGTTACGCTTCCGTGTCCATTGGTCTACAACTGCCGCACGAACACCAGTCTCCGTTTCCTTCCAATTTATGGTAAAATATCTCACCCGATGATGATGAAATCTCAAAGTCCTTCCCACTATCACTATCTAAACGTTCAGACTGGAACATAAACGGTTGGTAAGCCATCTAATAACGCAAACAAAAACCATAAACAACACTGAAATGAATCTTTCTAATACACGCGATAATACCGTTTTCACTTTGTTATTGTTCGGGTCCTACGTACACACCGCATCACGCAGCTTTCTCGCTTATCAATTTTATTCATGCGTATGAGAAAGAATCCGTGTTTGTAATGTTCATTAATCCTAAATCCACGTACGTGTTAAACATTTTATTGCACCACTCTTAATCCTGAAAAACATTAATCCGTTTTATATGCTGCTCTATAGACTTCAGCATTCCTTTAAACATCGAATATTTCCATATATGGGACATTTCATGGTAATTTTTTGTGACGGTCGTGACATTTTGACACTATAAGACTATGTTTCTGTGAAAACATGTGAATACTTTTCTTATCATTTTGTGTTAATAGAAAGCATATGAGGTATGTTTGCAACACCCAAGAACAAACCAATTTTGTACTTCTATTTTTGGAATAATTTACTTATTAATATGCGTGACGGATGTGACATCATTTGGAAGCCGGTTTTTTTTGTCCAAGTTCAACCAATAAACTCTGCTCTCGTATATTTTCCTATTTTAAATTCCAAGAATCATGTTATTAGGTTACTAGGTTGCTTTGCAGTGATATGCAAAGAAAATAAATTTACAGTTTATTTAATTTAATAATTAATCAATAAAGGTACTGTGACGGACGTGACGTGACGGACGTGACATTTTGTCAATCAAGAAAGCTACCACATAAAACGACGGAAAAACAGATACAAAACACAATGATAACAACATCTATAATGTAAAGGCAATATCTAACTGAAATTTATTATTCAGACCAAAATTTCAGAAAAAGTCATACTAAGTAAAATTAAAATAAATAAAATCTTCAAGTTTCCTCTAGTCAATCAATACACATTGAAATGAAACATCTTAAGCTTATAAAATACCTGTATCTCTAAATTAAAACTGCAAGTTAAAAAATAAAGTCAAATGTTCCTTTCAAATGCCATTTGCATACATGTATCTTTCAAGCACTATTTTATTTTTTCACAACACTAAATCTAGAAGGTATATCATACATGCATTATTCACTTAGAAATCCTGGTTAATTTTCTTTAAGTTCATTCCATCACTTCTACACACTGAGGGAAAATGTTCCTCTTTGCTGTCTTTTTGCTTCTGGTTGTGGCATGATG
>JAULBS010038336.1:0-10034 GCA_032355785.1 Symmetromphalus regularis
AAAGAGTAGCCTATGTGGCGGCAGCGGGTTTCCTCTAAATACATGTCAGAATGACCATATGATTGACGTCCAATAACTGCTGATAAGATAAAAATCAATGTGCTCTAGAGGCTTTGTTAAATAAATTTTTAAAAACCTGTTTATGGGGACTACTAGATTACTAGTCCACAAAGGTAAGTAAATATATTTCTTAATTTCTACCCCTGAAAATAACATCCAGAATAACTATTTAAAAATAACATTAAGATTACTAACAAGTCGCATGCTGAGATGGACGGTGGATCAGCAACAAACTCAAACTCGGGAGGAGGATCCTTTGGAACGAAAGTCTCGACTATTTTAACTTGTTCCGGCTGTTTGACACCCGACAAAAAGCTGAGCTGAAAATATAAAATAAACAGTTAATTTTTTTAATATGAGAAAAAAACTTTTAACAACAACCCAGAACATTGTTTATTTATCATCTGTTACGTACAGGTGCATCAATCCTGGGGTGATGTGGGGTACACATCTACCCCACTTTTTAAACAGGGGACAATGGCTATATAATTACCCCCCCCCCACTTTTTGCTACAAAAAAAATAAAATTAAAATACCTAAATCATAATCTTTTCCAGTATTTCCCTTTACAATATCAACTTAAAACTTAGCCATGTGGTCGATCTCATAGTGCAAATATACTGAAGTATTCAGGCGGTCTATTATAGTTTGACAGTTTTAGCCTTTATTGCAAGTTTTATTGGATATCATATACCACAGGCTTTGCTATACCAATGGCTGAAATGAGAAATAGCCCAAATGAGTTTGGCGAAGGGAATTGATCTAACAATGCATCACACCTCTTGAGGTACATGAACATCCCACTCCTAATATCAGAAGAATTTATATAGTAATTGTGATTATAAATAGTTCTATAAAAGTAATAAATTAAAAATATATTAATTTTGAAATTACAGTAAAACAATAAATTTCATCAAAATCACTAAAAACTATTTCAATCGCTTTAAAATATGAAAATAGCTGCAAATAGTGAAACTATGTAAACCTCAGAAATATTCCAATAAAATTTAATAAATACCTTTGGAGCCAGTGGTTCTTGACCTATTGAAAAGAGAAAAGAAAAATATAAAATACACAGTGTTTATAATGTATCTTAAAAATAACTAGTATTTAAAACTTAATTAAAAATGGGATTGATGAAAATAGTAAATTACAATCAACGAATTAAGGCTGGAATATTTACATGTAAAAACAGCACCAGTTTCTATAACTTTAGGCATTTCATGCTGAAGTGGATTTGAGTTTTTTTTAGTACCGGGTATATTCTCTATGGAACAACATGTACAATGTACATTACATGTTTGTACTGCAGGCCATAGAATTTCACAGTAATTATTGTTACCTGTAACAAATCGGTACAGAGAAGTCAAAATCACGGAACCGAAATTTCGTATCCCACCATTTTCATATCACTGCTGCGTTATTTTGGATTACCAAAAAAACTGTTTCAGATGGGTTCCCATGATCCAAAAGAATAGAACCAAAAGAGTGTTTTCCATGAAATCTTATGGCCTGTATTGTAAGTACACATAAATTTATATTTACTCATTAATGTACAACCAAATGTATATACAAGTGCCTAGGAGTAAATTTATGTTTAATAACATGAATATGCATTAGTAACCTAAATGAACTGTCTAACCTTTGCCTTCTTTGAACTCCTTGACCTTGTGCTGGTAGTATGAATGATAAGCATCGCTAGGCGTGAGGAAGTTGAACTTGGTATTGTTCACCTCATTTTGACGAATACGGTTCTCAAACTCAGGACCATTTCTCGCTACAAAACTAGCAGTTTTATCCACAATATCTAACACAGTTAAAGACAAATAAAAAGTAATGTGTCGAACAGACATACATACAATAAATATTATGCATTTCAAAATTACAATGAATACTGTACCTTTATATTGTTAATTCGGTTTTAAAACTGAAATCCACAGATCGTTTAATACTGATAGGAAAAGGAAAGGATTGTTTCTTTAATGACATATCATTCAGTAGTTACCCGTTGGAGGTTACCTCACTTAACTATGTGTCAAAATAACCAAAAATTTGACATTAAATAGCCTATGAGTAATAAATCAATGTACTCTAGTGGTGTTGTTAAACAAAAAACAAACAAAAAACAATGTAGATTTTTACAATTTTTAGACATATTTTTTTTCATCACAACAGCAAGTCATTAACGAAACCTCTAGAGCACATTGATTTTAATCTTATCATCGGCTATTGGACGTCAATCACATGGTCATTCTGCCATATGTATTTTAGAGGAAACCCGCTGCAGCCACATTGGCTACTCTTTCCAATAAGCAGCAAGGGGTCTTTTATATACACTGTCCCAGACACCACATCCTTTGATGAATCAGTTGTGGACCACTGGTTGGAACATAAAATAGCCCAAACTGCAAATGGGTCACTGAGAATGATCGATAAGTCATCCACAGGTTTTTAGATGGAATTTGCTGAGAAGTACAAAATTTGTCATGATGGTAGTTACACTTAACGGATAATGTCATGTCTGTCGAGATAAATCGACAACAGTAGTCAGAAGATTAAAGGGAGGCAGAGAATTGGGGTCCTTTTCTCTTTTTTTTTGAACAGGTTAGACAGAAATTAAAGATTTTCACCTGTAGACTTTTATTGACAAACCTGAAAGATTTTCAAGATATGCAAGAATACTGCAACAGTAGTTACTAGGAGTTTGTAAGCAATGGTCTTCAGAGAAAAACCTGCTTCCACCACATACATTAGTAGGCTACCCTTTTTGATTAGCAGCAAAGGACCTTTTATGTGCATTGTCCCAGAGACAGGATGGCTCAAACCACTGCCTATTACAGTAGTTGTGGATCACTGGCTGGAACAAGAAATAGCCTAGTGTCGACCCATCACTCCTCGAGGAGACATTCAATATCTGAGCTACATCTTGCACCATAATCATTACAGATTTCAGTTTACCAGGACTTACCAGCTTTTGATCTTTTCGGGGCTGCTTTGCCATCAATATCTGTACCTGTGACAGATGGACTCCTTTAACTCGACCAACAATTAAATGTTTTGTTGTTGTATTTCATGCATCAAGCCTTTTCAATTTAAAATAAAAGTACAAGTTTAAGTAATAAATACCAAAGAGGCGAGTTGATTTTTTTTTTGTGCTAAATTTATCAATAGTAACAATTATATCTACATGCAACAACTAATATGAATGTGGAAAGTTTGATGTCACCACCCACGTCTTTTGTGAACGTTCTGAATAAAAAATTACATTATTTACTAACAGATCCAATGATTTTCCGTTTCAAAAAACAGATAAAATAAAAATGTGAACAGAAACACAACAGAAACATTCACCAAATTATCTATAAAAATGTCAAAATTAAAAATTCTGCACTTAAATTGCTATTATTAGTAGTATTATTAAAAGAAATTATTTCGCAGGATTACATTAAAATTCACCAAATGTTTTTAAATTTCACCATTGGCAAATTTGGCGAGTGGCAATATCATCTTTGAGTTGTCTCATCTCCGCTTTACAAACAATACCTGATGGATGTCTGAAGATTTAAATTCATAATTTATTATTGTTGGTGGATACATCCTTTAAAAAAAAAAAAAGTGGTTTCTAGATATTGAAACGTCACTAGTGCAAGAAGTACCGCAAGCTGCTCATGTCTCGGGGGCGAAAACAGCTAAACAATTGTTATTCAAATGTTCGTCACCGGTACAGACAATTATCTATGCAACAGTTGTAAATGATGTATCATGTTTTATGCTCATTTTTATCAATTCAGTTACGGGGCATAATGTGGTAATTTTTTGTGACGGACATGACATTTTGACACTATAAAACGAAGTTTCCATGAAAACATCTGTACACTTTTCTCTACATTTTATTTTAATAGAAACCATATGAGTATGTTTGTAACACCCAGGGCCAAGAACAAACATATTTTGTACTTATATTTTTTGGAATAATTTACTTATTAATATGCATGACGGACGTCACATATATTAAAATAATTTATAAATTTATATTGTCAAAATGTCATGTCCATCACAAAAAGTTACCATGAAATGCCACTTAGTGACTTAGTCACTTACCTATCTAAATATTTTATTCTTGTATCCAAGTTTATATTGAATAAATCTTAACATTCTGAAAGAGAAACTTTAAAAATAATATCTTTTGTGGGTAACCCTATATAATATCATTTACAAAATCGAGGACCTGATGACCTGGGGACGATATGACATGAATGGGGAAGAGGTGACCAATGGACGATTTGACCGGTAACCGCGAACACATCGTGGCTCAAATGATTTAAGGATACTGCGTACTTCAGGAGGTGGATAAATAATTCCAATAACAGGTTTAGTAAATGTTTCTTCAGGTGGTGCCTCTTCCACTGTAGGTCGCTGCACGTCAATCGACGGCATGTTGAAGCTGCGATCTGTTTATTGTCTTATTTTCAATTGAAATCAAAACTTAACAAAAACCAAAATGGTGGATTTAAAGGGAAATAACTCTCAGCAAAAAAGGTATAAAACCCCTACCACAACCATTTGTTATTTTCTTTAATTCCTCCTTAATGGAAATCCGTCCAATAACAAACATGGCATTATTTGTAATAAACCTATATTATTATAGTATGGTGTCTATAATTAATTATAATTTTGAGATGAAAGATATTTGTTTAACGACACCCTTGCACATAAAGTGCCATTTTCAGATTGCATGCTTCCAAATTAAGTACAAGTATAAATCACTTTTTTATTTCTGTGATTAATGTCTTAATGTCTATGACCAAATTTGGCATCCCCAAAACTATATAAATTTACGAAAATCGGGACGGCCTGTTTAAATTTCACATCATGTAATAGTAATAGCTACGTGCTGTGCCTATGATTGGACATTAACTGTGATGCAGAATATGCTTAACTTTCGCAAACGCCTGGTGTCACCATTGTTTAACATTGATTCATGAGTGCAGACCATGATGATATTACCTTTACATCCACCGGATTAGAACTTGTGCCAAGGACTGGGGAATACAGAAATTTTGAAATGATGTTCAAAAATATTTTAAAGATTTTAATATTGGAATGGAGAATTAGTTACATACGACCAAATTATAATGGGAAAAAATAAGTGGCCTGGATCTTAAACACCCACCATATCCACTTTTGTAAGCAGAAATACAGGTTTTGAATAGATAATACAACTGTCAGTTTGGATTTGTAAAGCAACAGAAAAAGTAAAGTTTGTTTTATTTAACAACGCCTCTAGAACACATTGATTTATATTTTATCATCGGTTATTAGACGTCAATCATATGGTCATTCTGACATATGTATTTAGAGGAAACCCACTGCTGCCACATAGGCTACTCTTTCCGATAAGCATCAAGGGGTCTTTTATGTGCACCGCCCCACAGACCGAACATACCACAGCCTTTGATAAACCAGTTGTGGACCACTGGTAGGAATGGAAAATAGCCCAAACTGCAAATGGGTCCACTGAGAAGGATCGATCCGATGTCCTACCGGTTCACAGCAGACATGCTACCATTTGAGATAGATCCCGCTCCCCAAAATTAAACTTAAGATTTATTAGGATTTTGTTGAGCTTACTCGGTCTGAGTCTTATTGACCCCCAATAGCCGATGTTTAGTTTTGTAAGGGGCCATTAAACCAATATTCAATTCAATTCAATTTAGTCTGAGTCTATTTAAAAGCAAGAAGACTGAGAGAACAGATTCAGTCAGTTTTCATCACATTAATAATAAATGCATTCACCCATTAAGTTATTTTTACCTCATTCGGTATAACTTCACCTCTTTCTGAAAGGAAATTAACTTTTAAACTGAAGTCGAATAGTCCCATAACATTTTTTATAAAAGACAAATAAATAAACACCAACACCAAACATACATAGACAATACAAACAACACAATTGTAGATTAGAACATTTCTGAGTTGTTAGTGAAGTCAATTATATACAAACTTGTTTTAATAATGAATATATAGAACAACAGAGAATTATGTACTATCATGAGACGTAACAACACAGTGAAATGGATTTGTATGAGTAGATAGCATTGTGAACAGGTATGAACAAATACAAATGTGTTTAAAGATACTATTGTGAACATTAATAAAATCTCATAGCTGTAAGAATATTAATGCAAACATGCATGAACAAGTCTAAATTTGTATAATGCTATCACTGTCTTGCTGTGAACATGTCTAAATTAATATAATACTATTACCATAGTACTGTGAAAATATGTGAATGGGTTTAAATTGATATAATGCTATTACCATAGTACTGTGAACAAGTTTAAATTGATATAGTGCTATTACCATAGTACTGTGAACATGTGTGAACAAGTTTAAATTGATATAGTGCTATTACCATAGTACTGTGAACATGTGTGAACAAGTTTAAATTGATATAATGCTATTACCAAAGTACTGTAAACATGTGTGAATGGGTTTAAATTGATATAATGCTATTACCATAGTACTGTGAACAAGTTTAAATTGATACAATGATATTACCATAGTACTGTGAACATGTTTAAATATTTCTATATGGTTGTAGTATTATAAAAGTTAATATGTATGAGGCTGTCAGTGGCCAAAAAGACCTTACTGGGAAGGTAGACAGAACTCTGTTTTATGTGTGTACGGACAGACACGAACAACGAATGCACGGCAATACTGCAGCTGCAAAATGAAGCCATGCAGGACTGTTTGAGTGGGCTCTAGGTTACCTACGCTGGCTCAGCACTGGCCTGCCTTCTTGGTTTTTAGAATACCAATCACATTCTGAACACTTTGAACACTCGCTTTCACACCAGCTTTTAGAACAGCACCAAGGCCCTGCATGGAAGAGAAACATTTTCAACACATTTAGAACAAAATAAAACCAAACAAAACAGAAAAAAAACCAATCAACAAATGAAAAACCAAAAACGGCTATGTTCTAAAAGCAAAATAGTTTTAAATAAAACTGAAGAATCAACGCTCATTTTGGAAAAGAAATTTTGTATAGATCTCATGCTCACAAAAAATCTAAACATTTCTAAAAAATAATTGAAAATGGACAAAAAGTATCTTAAAAATGACGTAGATTTTTAACTATTTAAATATTCATAAATGTTAAACAAGTACTACTCCTACGAGGTAACAAAATATGATACAATTATGATGTCTGTTAACATAACATCTATGAAAATACATCTGGTGAATACTGGTATTGCTAACAATTTCAGTGACAACAGTGATCAGTAAAATTGGTTACTGAATAAAAATAGATTTTTCTACATTTCTTGCCAATTAAAAAACTATTAAAAAAACCTTAAAAAAAACTTGAGTGCGGGCGATATGGCCTGGGGCCAAGGTGGCAGGAGCAGGCCTGTCTACCCACAGAAAACCCTTTCAGGAATCTAGGGCCCATAAACATGATTTCTCCGGAAATCTGAGGGTTCTGTCAGGAATGGATCAAATGTGACAACTGAATTGTTCTTTCGAGATGTTAAATGATCATTTGCTTTAATATTTTTTAATTCTATCAATAACTCCACATTTATTGTACATTTAATAATGTTGGATATGCTGTAATACATGGCCATTTGGACGTCATGTGCCTCTCGCAGACATCGCGACCTCCATGTCCGATGCCAAAGTTATGCAAATGCTCTCGGTGGAACCGAACTCAGACAACTTTAGCGATTAAAAAAAAAAAAAAAACTCTAGGCATAAAGTTTGACTACATTGCCAGAATGCCGTAATTTGGTGTGTGTTATTACAGAGAAACCAGAAAGGTAGGCAGATCTGCAGGAGTCCAAAAAGGTTTGTGAATCACTGCTTTAAAATTACATTCTAGCACTCCATCAGTCTAATCTGATATTGTATAAATAAGATTCATTACTTTGACACTATTTAAAGTAACAAACTAAACTTGTATTTGTCTAACATAAAACTGAAAAAAAATGTCATACCAAATGATACACAATAGAGGAATTAAATTCAAAACTGCTCACCTTTCCTCCAGAAGGAGTTGTAGGTGTCTGCGGCTTGTGCGAGTCGAGTGCTTTCTGATACCTCAACTACAAGACAATGTGCAAATCAAATCATTTCAAATAAAACATTATATTATTATAAATACTTTAACTCAGTATACTAACTTAAAAAAAAGAAAAAAAAAGGTTTTCAAATAAAAAGAGATGGTCTCATGGCTTTAGACTAAATTAATATGGGTACATATTGTTATTTACAATCAATAGCTACTAACTCAAGTTAACTGGTTTCATTTTGAAGTGCTGCAATGCAATTCATTTCTTAGTGATTGTTTAGAACCAATAAACAGGAACCAGTTAAGTTTACAGATGGTAATGTCTGTAATTGTCCAACTAAAGCCATTTTCTAATCGATATTTCTATTATAATTAAGCATACTGCTTAAACGCATAGTCCCACGGACCCTTGTCCAAATTAATTTCCAAACAAAGAATTAATTTTAAATATATACATTTGATTTGTCCGTAGAAATATTTCATTCAACTACATACATAATCACTGCATCTTGCTTATTATCAATATTTTAAAAATAATAATCAATTATGCTCAATGACAAATAAATAAAAATATAAAAAAACTCGTTTCTTTCTGTTGAAGGTGTGACGTGTATATTTCAAGTCATGTGACAGGTATTCCCACCTTAGCCATTATTTAAAAACTCCTGAATATTTTTGAAATTGCAAAAACATTTCGTACCCATTTATTTCGACCCACGAGGAGTTCTGATCTTGAAATTTGAAATGTTTAAATATGAAAAAAAATCAATCGACTCGACAAGGAATTTCCTATACTATTGTTCAGTTAAAATGTATTGAATGATATGAAAATGAAATATAGTATAACAAATACATGTAAATTTCATTCGTAATCAATATTTAGAGGATACAGTCTCTTAAATTCCATGGGAATATGCCTGGGTCTATAGCTAGTTGAAAACTCAAAGTTACCTTGCACGCTGCCTCGATGGTCTTACACAGTGGTCCAGCAGATGGCTCACAGTGGAAAACGTGGGCCACGAACTTGTCCTGTGCGTCATGCATGATGAATGCACATAGCCTGTAAGAAACAAAATCCATTATTTAAATATACTGAAAAACATGTTCTCCATCAACATGTTAATTATGCATTCTTTGAAATCTCACACAAATGTGGCATATTTTCATAAATAAATAAAAACTATTCTTATACAATGGTATTCTGACTAATAATTTGAAAAGCATAAAAAGGGTTAGAATAGCCATAAATTTAAATATGATAACTGAATAAACATACTCTTTGCTTAATGTCAATTCACAAGATGAAATAAGACATATATTTATCTAATGACACCCCCTCCCACCCCCCTCGACTTTTGGGGGTCACACTGTGGTTACTTCAAATGTTTATCCTAACATACATACTTTTTTTTCATATATACATACAAATCAATTATATTAAAACATGAATAAGACATGAAGATATTTAAATTAACTTGTTATCTATGCAAGTAACCATGGAAACTCACTTGGCATTCTCAATAGCTATTCCCATGAATGATAAGAATCGTACGCGACACTCGTTCAACAGCTTTTCTGGATTCTGAAATTGTAAATAAACAACTGAGCTAACTATTTTAAATGGACACACTGTTCTCCTCTTTTTAATCCTAGTCACAGATTCAAGCGTCCTCTGCATCACTTTTATTGCGTGGACTAAAATAAACAATTCTATATGTATTTTTTCTTAATGTTAAAAATAAAATATACCTTACACTAAAATTGCTGTGGAAAATGCGTTTATTTTGCCGTGGACGTTTTTTTAATTGCAGGAAAGTAAAGTAAAATTTGTTTTATTTAACGACGCCTCTAGAGCACATTGATTTTTATCTTATCATTGGCTATTGGACGTCAA
>JAULBS010038347.1:0-10034 GCA_032355785.1 Symmetromphalus regularis
GACGCCTCTAGAGCACATTGATTTTTATTTTATCATCGGCTATTGGACGTTAATCATATGGTCATTCTGACATATGTCTTTTAGAAGAAACCCGCTGCAGCCACATAGGCTACTTTTCCGATAATCAGCAAGGGATCCTTTATATGCAATGTCCCACAGACAGGACAGCACATACCACGGTCTTTGATGAGCCAGTGGTGCACCACTTACAGGCACGGAAAATGGCCCATACTTCAAATGGGTCCATTGAGAAGGATCGATCCGACTACCGACAGCTTAACATGCGCACACACTACCATTTGAGCTCCACAGCAGCAATACGCTGTGATATTAAAACAGCTTTACTATGCGACCAGATTATACAGAATTATCAACGTTCGGAAAGGTTTATAAAGTTT
The DNA here is from genome assembly GCA_032355785.1 of Symmetromphalus regularis. Classification (NCBI taxonomy): domain Eukaryota; kingdom Metazoa; phylum Mollusca; class Gastropoda; order Neomphalida; family Neomphalidae; genus Symmetromphalus; species Symmetromphalus regularis. The sequence goes on from JAULBS010038347.1 coordinate 399, forward strand.
TGATATCATGCGCTCATTAATAACTGTCAAAACCGAGATGTTAGCGAAAGTTGAGTGTACTGAATTCGCAATCAGAGGAAACATTTAACATGTCAAAGTAGTTTTGTCACATAAATTTTGAAAATATTAGTTCAAAATAAGATATTTTGTCAAACACACGATTATAGACAATGAATGATATCACATGCCTGTGGTATCTGGTTTTTATCATACAACATTCTGAAAGCTTGCATTGGTACATCAACACATGAATTTTCTGAACCAGAATAAAATGGTATTATTTGAAATCGTACGATGAATATTGCTATATAGCTACTTCGGAACCAAAAGTGTGTAAGTCTGGATTTGGCACTTACTGGCATCACTGAATGTCCCTAAGTGAGCTGTATTTGGTGCACAAAGGGTGTATGTAGTTTTCTGAAGATATCTCACATATACCTTAAAATCAAAATATATTCCACATAAAACTTGTGTCTAGCGGAGAAACCGTTTTGACCCTTTTCTCCATTAACTGCTTCCTCAACTTACACCCTTTTGGTTCTGAAGCAGCAAATTATGTAAACACCAACTGTTGGAGCTAAAGAAATATTGGACAATATTAAAGTAGCACATATACTGAACATTGGAATATTGACTTCATCATGGTTATTATGCAGCTTTATTTAAACTCCTTTCGTTTTGAATCACTTTCAGGTACGAAACCATAATATACTTTTATTTTATTGGTTGGTTGTACGTATGTGAACCGGTCGGTCGTCGGATCGTTCCTTTTCAGTGGACCCATTTGCAGTTTGGGCTATTTTTCGTTCCAACCAGTGGTCCACAACTGGTTTATCAAAGGCCGTGGTATGTGTTGTCCTGTTTGTGGGACTGTGCATATAAAATATCCCTTGCTGCTTATCGGAAGGATTAGCCTATGTGGCGGCAGCGCGTTTCCTCTAAATACATATGTTAGAATGACCATATGATTGACGTCCAATAGCCGATGATAAGAAAAAAATCAATGTCCTATAGAGGCGTCGTTAAATAAAACAAACTTTACTTTTTTTTTAACATAGGTTGGTTGATTTTATTTATTTTAGTGCTTATATCCAATTAAGGTTCAAGCACGCTGTCTTGGGGACACAGCTCAGCTTCCTGTGCTGTCTATCCAGGACAGAGGTTAATATTAGTAGGAGCGACGAAACCCGCTGCCGCGACACTAATGCGACTACTCTTTATCAATAAGCAGCAAGAGATCTTTTATAGACACAATCCCACATACAGGATAGCACATACCAATGCTTTTAATAAACCAAGTCTGAACGGACTACAAGTCGGTGTAAATGGTACACACCAACCCACTGAGACTTGCAGAGCACCAACTCTGGGTCGGAGCCGATACGGAGATTAAAAAATAAATCCCATGCCTCGACTGAGATTTGATCCCAATACCTGCCAAACCGCGAGTCCGACAGCTTAACCACTACTCCACCGAGGCCGGTTATGGTCTCAGAGAGTTGTCCGTTGTAAAATAGTGCTGGGTTTTGATAAGCAGATGACAATGTTTGAAAATGATTGCGTTCAGAACCAAATTAAAGGTTTCGTTGGACCAAATCCAATTCCACTAACGACCATTGTAACATGTCTTAATACAAGTAATAGAAGCAACATTTCAAACCACTGGGCCAGAATACACACATACAGTGTGATGCCTGCCATTAATTATGCCTTAAAGAAAATATGCTGTCACATAGCATTTTAAAAACTTTAAATTTGTTTTCATTTGACACCCTCAGATCCGCACAAAATGTCATATGCAATTGTTTTGCCATCAACAAGTATCAACAAGTGTCAACAAGTGTCAACAAGTGTCAGTGATGTAATAATTATTCTGGTAAAAAAAAGATAACGAAATTACAGGATATATGCAAAAGTATTTACAAAATGCCCACTGTCTTATATATCAACCAATCACAGCTGAGGTTTCATTCATTTCGGATAGATTCGGATAACTGATAATCAAGTGATTTGATACAATGCAACCAGGAAGCGGTTGCTCGCTAGACTAGTTTTTGCGCTTCGTGTTAAACCCAGTGATAACGTTTGGAACCAGTTAAATTGGTAGGCAGCTAGCCTGTCCTGAACTATTTTCTGTTCCACCCAGTGATCTACAACTCGTTTATCAAAGGCCGTGTTATGTGTTGTCCTGTCTGTGAGACGGTGCATATAAAAGACCCCTTGCAGCTTATTGAAAAAAGTAGCCTATGTGGCGGCAGCGGGTTTCCTCTAAATACATATGTTAGAATGACCATATGAATGGCATCCAATAGCCGATGATAAGATAAAAATCAATGTCCTCTAGAGGCGTCGTTAAATAAAACTAACTTTATTCTAGAGACAACGCTAAATCTCGGAGTAAGGAGTATGCGGCTATTGATGTTAGACTTTTTTGTGTGTGTTGTGTATCGTTAATGTCATGCGAAATACATATTAGTGAATTAATGACAAGTTCTTGGGGATTATAAAGGAAAGAGAACCTTACTGACATCTGTAAATATACACTTGATCTGTTAACACCATAGACACCATGCTTCGTTATAATGACGTCGTTAATTGCAGTTTTTACGAACAATGTGTCGAGCCTCTGACAGTTTGTCAGTCAGATGGACAAAACGCGCGTACGGAATAATAGACTCCAGGCGCATTTACATTTTTGATAGATCATTATTAGTTTAATGTATGTGATTTGCTTGAATATTGATTTAACGACATCCCCACCTTCTTTCTAGCACAACATTTTTTCAATACACACGAATACGGAAGTATGTCATCAAGTTGTTTGCAAATGACCAGTCGCACGTTCTTCTTCGCGTCTGCACCCAGGCCGGGTTTATACCTTGGGGGCCCGGGGCACTTCTGGTTCGGGGGCCCCTCAACACAGAAATGAAATTACAAGACAAATAAAAAAAAATTAAAAACACAAATAAAAAAAATGAATGAACAGAATTAATGTTTTAGTTATTACATTTTTTTGTAAAGGAAGTCCTTAGTCTAGGGTCTCTCTGGCAGGAGTCCGGGGCAATTAACCCTTATAAATTCGGCCTTCGTCTGCACACAAGCCTATCTACAACGTTTCTAAACATTTGTTAATGTTGAGAAATTATTTTCAAATACACTTTCTTTAAAAAAAGAAACTATGGTCATAGCCAGGCCGGGTCGATGGAGGGGAGGGGGATGGGTTGTTCAGGTGGGCCAAATGGCACAGGCTTACGATTTCGAGGAGGGCTACCCCCACTGGTATTTAGCACTGATTACAAAAATACCTAATGAGTAGTTTGAAATGGGGGCCTACATTTCCCATCTGGCTTGGGCCTACTACCAGTTCTGCACGGGCGTAGACTTGGTAATAAGTGGATGGTAAAGTAAAGTTTGTTTTATTTAACGAAGCCTCTAGAATACAATTGATTTTTATCTTATCATCGGCTAATGGACGTCAATCATATGATCATACTGACATATTTATTTAGAGGAAACCCGCTGCCGCCACATAGGCTACTCTTTTCGATAAGCAGCAAAAGGTATTTACTATGCACCGTCACACAAACGGGACAGCACATACCACAGCCTTTCATGAATCAGTTATGGACCAGTGGTTGGAACGGAAAATAGCCCAAACTGCAAATGAGTTGAATGGATGGAAGCTGTTCACATTTTGCAGTGTGTAATGTCTAATGTATCTAATTATATAATATAAAGCATTCCGGGTGCAGAAACAAAGCAGAAGGAAAAGAAAGGTATAAAAACGTTTGCAGTTAGGATAGGATGAGAAATTTTGAAGAACAATCCAATCCCTGAAATTGCCCGCGGCATTCGGCAATGCCGTGGAGATTGCAGCGGGCATTTTCAATTTTTTCAGGGTGTATTTTTTTTCTTTAGCAAACTCTGAGTTTGAAACGTATGGACATTAAAACTGCCGTGGAAATTTCTATTTCTCCACAGCATTTATTTTGTCGTGGGCATTTTCTTAATTGCTGTGGTTGAAGATCTCAAGACAAAAATCAAAGAATTAAAGTCGTACTTTGATTATTAATTCATAATATGTATTGAATTTATTTTTATCATATTCATAATCATTATATTGTTTGTTTTATAATTTAACCTTAACATGACTCCCTATAGTCGATATTTATTGTTGTGCTGTTGGGATCGTTAAACCAATAATCATTTGCTTATTAAATCCTTTGATGAAAGAACACATGCTATTATATCTAAAAACATACAACTTTAATTAAGGATTTTCTATAGACATATTTAGTAATTATCGATTTTTTATCAATAAATGTCTACATTCGCTATTGGTATAATATGCCTGATCCCACCCCCCACCCCCTCCCCGCAAAAAAAAGAAAAAACAAAAATACATACACACACAAAAAAACACACAACAAAAACAACAACCTCCACCATCACCATCACCACCAACAACAACCAGGGAAGGGGAGAGGTTAGGAGATCAGGAAGGCCAGTTGGCATGGACCTACGATTTTGAGGAGTCTACTGCCCCTGGTATTGGCACTGATTACAAAAATACTTAACTACCAGTTTGAAATGGGGCCTACATTTTCCATTTGGCTCAGGCCTATTGCCAGCTCTGTACGAACCTGACAACAATCCACCACCACCGACAACAACTTGGGCGTAAATCTCGGGGTGGAGGGACGGAATGGGACACGTCCCCCCCCCACACTTTTTGGACAGGGCGGGTGCCTATATAATTATACCCCCAGTTTTTGTTTCGAAAAATTGAAATTAAAATGCCTAAATAATAATCCTTGCCAGTATTTCTCTTTATTGTATCAATGTAACACTTAACTCAGGCGCGGATGCAGGATTTCTGAAAGGGGGTGTCCAAATTAAATGGGTGAACATGACTGGGTAAAAATGGTAATTTTCCAGTCCTTCTACTCGGAAAGAAAAATATTTTAAAAAATTTGAGAAAAGGGGGTCCGGACCCCCTGGACTCCCTCTGGATCCGCTTCTCTAACAATGTCGTCTTAGCTCAAATATACCGTAGTATACAGGGAGTCAATCCGGGGGCGGGGGTCATTCCGGGTGGGTGGGGGAACACATTGTCCCTATTTTTTATTTCGATGATCCGTCACCCTACGTTTTGGACAGGGGAGATGTTCTGTCCCCCACCCCCACTTCCAGAAAGCGACTTTTGCCCGTGCTGAAGTACATGCAAGTACAGAAGCACTGATCTCTATACTAGAACGAGAGAAAACAATTGGCGTATCAGTTATCAAATAACGTGTTGAAGCATGTAAACAAAACCAAAACTTGCGTAGTTTCCTCATTAACGTTTAGAACCAGCAGTTAACGTCATCTTTGGTTTCTGACATTAATAAGTCTTACTGTCATCAAATTGCATGTCAGCAAGTCCGGTTTGAAAACTCGTGCATCTGTACTTGGCTCCCTTATTCCTACAGAAAAAAATGTGAACTGAAACCCTATCTGGTTGTTTGAGTAATTTTCAACCAAATATCAAAGTCGCTTTCACTCAATCATTGTAGACTTGCTGCGATAGCAGACCCATTTGAGACTAGTTAAATGTTCGTTTTATTTAACGACGCCTCAGGAGCACATTGATTTTTATCTTATCATCGGCTATTGGACGTCAATCATATGGTCATACTCACATATATTTTTAGAGGAAACCCGCTGCCGCCACATAGGCTGCTCTTTCCGATAAGCAGAAAGAGGTCTTTTAAAAGTACTATCCCACAGCCAGTACAGCACATACCATGGTTTTTCAGTTGTGGACTATTGGTTGAAACGGAAAATTGCCCAAACTGCAAATGGCTCCACTGAGAAGGATTGATCCGATGACCAGACCCATTCGAGACTTTAATCTTTACACCATCTGTTTTATTACTGTACGAAATGAAACATTTAAATTCAGTAGCGGATCCAGAAAATCCATTTAAGGGGGCTAATTTTTATGAGTGTATAAAATATGTTGTGTGAAGGTTCTGTATATTATGAATTATTAAAGTTTCCCTTCATATAGCTCATTTACAACACAGTTTTATCGTATTTTAAATGTTCACTAAGTTATATTTTGGAAAAAAAATGGGAGTTTCATGATTTAGGACATTTATTTATTAGCGCTTTGTGGCTGGCAAATTTTAGGGCATCAAAATCTAATCTGTCGATATGTGTATTCAAGTTTTGTTGACTGGCAAGTGAGAGATATATAGAGTTCTAGGGAAATGTTTCACAATTATATTAAACATACTAGTCCTCTTATGGCAGTACGACGACAATTTCATAAAAATAAGCATACTTTCATGTTTTTGAAATGGCAGTGCAGTACTGATATAAACCAACTATACGGAATCGTTTACGGCGGCATTACCGATAGCCGACGCGAATTTCGCGGGCTAAAACAAAATTGTAAATGCCACTGTCAAATTTACATTCGTGCCAATATGGGTATCTCACATTCTGATTTAAAATATGTGATTAACAGATATATTTTGGATAAATGACAAGGTAATTGTAACAATGCGAGAGCAAACAAACTTCATTAGACTATAAAGCTGGTCTTGGGAGATTGGCTATCCTCCTGTAGGTGGTCAAGGAAGGATGAAATTGTTAAAGCTGGTCTTGGGAGATTGGCTATCCTCCTATAGGTGGTCAAGGAAGGATGAAATTGTTTTAACATAAAATATCCGGGTTTTTTAACAAGTATGTGATTGATAAAGTTGTGTCTTAAAAGTAGGCTAAATATTACAGTGTTTCATTGATTATCTTTAATCTTTTGAAACAGAGCTCAAACCATATTACGACGTTATTTTGTTTCGCGGGAAAAAAGAAGAATAACAAGTACAAGCGTTTTTATTTATTGGTTGTGTATAGTTTCGTGCTTATAGTCAATAAAAGTTCAAACACGTTGTCCTGGGCACACAACTCATCTTTCTGTGCAGTCTTTCCAGAAAAGAGGTTAGGGTTAATAGGAGAGATGAAATCTGCTACCGTCACAGTAATGCGATTATTTTCACCGATAAGCAGCAAGGGATCTTTTATATGCACTATCCCACAGACAGGATAGCGCATACCACGTCCTTTGATAAACCAGTTGTGGACCACTGATCAGTTTAAGTGGCATACCTCTATCCACTGAGCCTTGCTGAACATTCATTGGGTTGGAGCTGATACTGAAATTAAAAATCCCGTGCCTTGACTGAGATTTGATCCCAGTACCTACCAGCCATGATTCTTATACCCTAACCACAGGACTACTGAGGCCGGTGTCGTTAAACAAACATTGTTTTCCTTATCATCACAAGCGTTGGAGAGTGCAAATTATCTACACAGAGTTCATGACCGACCGATCACAAATCAATGTGTATTTCAGGCTTTCATAATTGAATGGTGCACACAATGCTAATTATATTCATAATAACCCCGCGTGTACAAATTACCAGATCGATGTTTCCCCTTTAGATATGTTAGTCATAGAAGTGAATGTATGTTGGGGAGGTCACTGGGTTCGAATGTATAACGGCATCCATCAGAGAAAGCTTGCGGCCATTTTGTTTTGTTTTATTAACAGGATGCAGAACGATTGGCAATACAAACAGATTTTGTCTATAGCAGGCCCGTACGCAGGATTTTCTTTAGGGGGGAGGGGGGTGCGTTTGTGAAGGTCCGAAAAACTTTTTAACGTTATTCTAGTAAATTAGCGTCAATACAAATTTGCATTTACGGACCTCGACAGATTTAGGGGGGTGCGCACCCGTCGCATCCCTCTGCGTATGGGGATGGCGTGGGGTGGGGGTGGAAGGTAGGACGTCGGTCTCTCAAACTTAAGACAGTGGTTCAAAGCCTGTTGGAGGCTGGCTTACATTTGACTACGTGTCACAATTTCTTAATGTTTGACATTCAATAGCCGATGATTAATAAATAAATATGTTCTAATGGTGTCATTAAAACGAATAAAACATAAAATAAGTGGGTTAGTTGCATATTTATCTTTTTATCCCCTTTATTTATCGATTCATTTTCCTTTCTTCTTGGTATCCTTTAGAATCTTCTTTCTTTCCTTTATATTTTTATTCCTTTTGATCTTTTTGATCCCCTTCTCCGCCCCCTTTTTATTATTTTATTTATTTATTTCCTTTGTCGTGACGTTTTTAAGAATTATTATTTTATTTTATTTTGTTTATTTTTGTCTGTTAATAGCAAGATAAATGTGAATTAACTAGATTCCAAATAATTAAATGTTTACGCCACAGTGACCATGACAACCATAAACCTCCAGTCCGTACATGAATGTTCTAAAAGAATCTTATAAAAACATCATTGATAATTAATACATTTTTTAGTGCCTGGCTTTTAAAAGGACACACACACATAACCTTCTTTGAATTTTAATGGGTTCACGGTGTTTGCTGTGCTATTATATTTACCAAGCCAATACGCCAATCTATAACCCCTCTGGCGAGCATTAGACTTATCAACTTCCATTAAAACTATAAATGATGCATACGACATTAACGATGTGTGGGTTATGTGTCGGTTATTTTTAGCTTTCGTGAGCTTCAGATCGTAATGGGAGTAACACCATCTTAAGTAGCACCAGTTGCACCCAAAGAACAAGAACAAGAAGTGTATTGCATAAAGCAGAATACATATTTAAAAAAATACATAAAGAAAATACAATACAAAAATCGTTTGGTTGTGTATATGTTATAGGCAATGTGTAAAATCAGGCAATGCGTAGCAAGCCTGGAAATAAGCGGGTGGTCAAGGACATTGACCGGTACAAATGTATCATTTTGGAACATTTGACAGTCACAAAGTTAATGATATCGGTCGCTTTGTCCAACACTCCTGTTTTAACTTTAAGTAAAAATAGCATTTGTGTATAAAGTCAGTTTGATGCAGCTTGTGTTTGTTGAATAAATTGTGAAGAATTAAATAATGAAAAACATACACCATCAATATTAAATTGTGTATTTTTATTAAATTGAGTAAATTAAATTGTGTGTCAGGAACATTTTCTTTAATGTCAGGCACAAATTGATTGATGCTGGACAGTTTGACCGGTTGAACAAAAATTATTATTTCCAGGCCTGGAATATTTCAGGCAATCTGTAAATTGCCTGATTCACTGAGGCAATCTGTAGATTGTCTAAATATTTCAGGCAGTCTACACATTGCCTGACTTTTCACGGTAATTTCTCGAAATGAAAGATCCTTCGTTCATTGACAGCAATTGTTATAACGGTAAAAACAATTAGTGACAAGATGCAACATTATTTAATTTATTTCAAAGAAAAATCTACACAAAGACAATCTTCCAAAAAATAAAACTAACAAAACGTTTCACATCAAAGTAATTAAGATTTAAAAAAATTATTTTTAATCTCACATTGTTTAAAACTGTCAATTCTTTACTTTGACAGAATGATCGTATTGATTAGTTACCTTATAGTTGATTGTGTTTTCAATGTATTGGAGGCCAGCTGAACATGTGTTCATGATAACTTTTTATGTTAACCTTTCTTAATATTTGAATGTTTTTTCAATGGATTGGAAGCATGGGGTGGGGGGAGGGTCATACCCGGCGCCCGCCCCCCCCCCCCC
>JAULBS010038358.1:0-10033 GCA_032355785.1 Symmetromphalus regularis
TGTAACTAAACTGTAATCTAGTCATCCACATAGTTAGTATAAGTGTACTGAGCACATAGTTTGTACATACTAACTCTATATTATTGTCAGCTAGGGAATGTTAACAGAACTGGAGACATCACAAGATGAGATGTAACTAAACTGTAATCTAGTCATCCACATAGTTAGTATAAGTGTACTGAGCACATAGTTTGTACATACTAACTCTGTATTATTGTCAGCTAGGGAATGTTAACAGAACTGGAGATGGACAAGAACATCATAGGATCAGTGGTGAGCATCTGTACACCATGCAGGGAACAGGTGCAGCTTATTCTGCAAGATGAATGAGGCCCATGGTAAGAAGATGAAAAAATGTGTTTTCTTATTAAACTGCAGTAATACGAGACCTGTTTCTTGTCGCAGGAACCTTATCCATTTGTCTAAGTAATGGAATATTTTTTTTTTGCAGAAGTATGCATGTGCATATGTTCCTATGCAGTGGCTGCTGTTTACAAACCTGATACGTGTAGGTAGAGGAGGAGATAGTTGTTTAATCTGCTAATATTGTTACAAGAAAGAATTTTACCTGACAGAAAGAAAAAGTAAAGTGAAGTTTGTTTTATTTAACGACACCTCTTATCATTAGCTATTGGACGTCAATTATATGGTCATTCTGACATGTATTTAGACTACTCTTTCTGATAAGCAGCAAGGGGTCTTTTATATGCACGGACTGTGCATATAACAGACAGGACAATAAGAAAGAATTTTTACCTGACAGAAAGAAGTAATAGTGAGAGGATGAGTATACAATCCCTGCAATTAAGAAATGTCCACGGCAAAATAAATGCTGTGGAGAAATAGTGTCCATGGCACTTTCCACGGCAAATTTAGCATAAAGTATACTTTATTTTTAATAATAATAAAAACACCTTGAAATTTTTTTTAGTCCACAGCAATAAAAGTCCTGCAGAGAATATAAAGTCAGCAACAATCTCCATGGCATTGTCAGTTGCTGTGGGCATTTTCAGAGGTTGACACATACTAGAGGTACTGCTGCTGAGAAAAATGGCAAGGTATTAATATACTGAATGAAAAAAAAAAAAGCCCATTCTGTTTTGGTAGTAAAATGTTTCATCTGTAGACCAAACGTAATAAAGCATTTTCACATGGCTATCTCATTGTACTGTGTAAAGAATCTTTGGTTAAAATTGGGTCAAGCATCAGCATGTGTGTCACTGCATGAACTAATCATTTATAAAACATTTAAAATATTTACCAACAAAACCTTAGTTTTTTCCGTCAGTATACTTTTATATGCTGATAGAGCATAGCTAAAACCTTAAATTACATCAAATTTTCTGTTTTATATATTTTCTTTTCTTGTCTTTGACATCTACAGTTATTGTCAATCTAAATGTTAATTCTTTCTTTGTGCATGACATCACAATTAGAGGTCTATCTCAGATTCTATATAAAGTCTTATATTGTAGTTGTGACTATTACCCCCAGGGCCAGGCACCCTCCACTTAGGACTCTGGGTTGGGGAAGAGGTGGGCACATGCCTTAACTAATACATATGTGGGCACATCTTAATAACCTAGAGGAAGGAAGAAAGTTGTGACTGCCATAAAGCCTAGATTTTTTATCAAACTAATTTTTACTTCTAAAGTTTGCTCCCTGCTCAATCATTTGTGATTAATCAGCATAATAAATGCTGGGAAGTTACTGTTTAAACTTTATATTTTCCACCTTTGATCGCACACGAAGTTTCATTGTGGATTTTATCTTCATTATTTATGTGTGTAATCAATATAGCTGTTTGTAGATTTAGATTAGATAATTACCTCAAGCTGGGCAGCCATCTTGTGTTTCTTCTCCTCTGCCAATACATATTAACATAGTCAAACTAAGCTATACTAACCCAGGTTATGGTTAACCTTTTATAAATATCTCCAGCCAAGAACAATTCCCAATTTACACTACATAAATATATACTAGTTCTTTTGTATTCCGATATGTGGGCTCTGCCCTTGTTATATTTACACATTTCCCAATTAGGTTGATCCTGTTCTGAAAACGTAATTGTCTGTGACAGGTTTATCCTGGCTGGTTCTTCACCATCCCATGGTTGATCTTGGTCAGGTTGGTTCGTGAAATTCCATAACATTGTGCTTAGAGCAAATGAGGGCAAAGACTGGACATTATCATAACAAAACTGCCACTTTGTAAATGAGATCCAGGTTATTTTAAGTTTGTAAGATCTTTGTAAATGGGATACAGGTTATTTTAAGTTTATAAGATTACAGTTTAGATCTGATAGTGGTAACTTAATGTCATCTAACTTGTTTTTAACTGACCAGTCTGAGATAAATACTGCCCTACAAAGGTAAACTGCAGTATCTCTACTAGTACTAGTAAAGCTGAGAAAAATTACTCTTTAAGTTTTGAGATCTGTCCTTCTAAGACATGGAGATCCATGTTTATGAATACTTGGACTATTATACTTCGCGTCAAGTCAGATTGGCACCATCAGTTTTAACAATAACTTTTCTTCTAGGGATCATAGAACAAAAAGGAAAATTGTTTTGGAAATTAAATGAAAGACCAAATTTTATAACAAATTTGAAGAAATTTTACTGAATATTAAATGCATTATGAGAAAAAAAACTATTTTTATCCATTTTTTAGCCGATTTTCGGCGCTTTTTAGTTACAGTTTTTGTTACCGTAGCAACCATATATATAATCCAAAAAGTTATGAAGTGAAATACTTTTGTGTATCAAGGTTTGAAAGGCAGTTTTTTTTTTCCTTTTGGCATTTATTTTTCAACTGAAAAACACTGGTGTTTTGATGTTCCACTTCCGGTGACACGAAGTATAGAAGCACTTCATTTACATACGAAGTAGAGCAGATACTGCACCATTCAAAAATGGTAAAAACTTAATTTCAGCCAACATGTCAGATACTGCAGTTTTTCTTTGTAAGGCAGAATAATAACCATTTTGTAAATGGATACAGGATGTCTTAAATTTGTGAGATCTTGGCTTAGGCTTGATAATGATCATTTAAATTCTTCTTAGTTTGTTAACTAGTCAGTTTCAGAAAATAACTTCATCTTTGTAAATGGGATACAGGTTATTTTCAGTTGCTGGCATTTTAAACATATTTTTAAATGATTGGGAAAAAGGTTTAATAGCACATTATTTTAAACATTAGCTATTATTTATCAGACATTAATATAAGACGTAACTTTCAGCAACAGAGGCTTTTTTTTATTTTGTGAAATTTTGTGTTATTAGCCAGCAGATGATGCCGTAACATCAGTCTCTGAAGACATAGAAGATTCATTTGGCAATTTTAATTTCTCACTATAAATTGTGCTCTGTAGACTGTTGTAAAATATTCCTTACCATCAATTTTAATTTTTCACTATAAATTGTGCTCTGTAGACTATTGTAAAATATTCCTTACCATCAATTTTAATTTCTCACTACAAATTGTGCTCTGTAGACTATTGTAAAATATTCCTTACCATCAATGTTTTATTTGTTTGTTTGTTTAACAACACCACTAGAGCACATTGATCTATTAATCATCGGCTACTGGATGTCAAACATTTTGAAGTTATGACTTGTAGTCAAGTGTGAGACAGCCTCTGACAGGTTTTGAACCACAGTCTTCAACTTGAGAATCCAATGCCCTACCAATGGATCACTGAGGATCACTCCTTACCTTCAAATACCTTGCTCAGTAGGCCATTCACCTGAGGTGCTTTATCATAGGATTGAATTCCCATCCAAACCAGAGCTTTATAACTGCTTTATCAAAGATCGTGGTATACCTTCCTGTCTGTAAGAAAGTTCATATAAAAGAACCAATGCTGCTAATAAAAAAATGTAGTAAGTTTCTTCTGAAGACTATGTGTCAGAATGACCAATACTTGACATCCAGTAGCTGATGATCAGGCCAGAACAGATGGGGGCCAGTTGGCACGGGCCTACCATTTTGAGAGGGCCTGCTCCCTCTGGAATAGATAAAGTATAATGATATTGTAAATAGTGTCAAGGGTGATCCTAAGTACATCATATACACTACATGTAAATACCCATACATAAATCATATATATTTAGCACTGATTACAAAAATACTTGATTAGCAGTTTGAAATGGGCCTACATTTCCGATTTGTCCCAAGCCTATCACCAGCTCTGCAAGGCCCCGCTGATGATTAATAAAACAATGTGTTCTAGCAGCCATCAATGGTGATGGTAGTAGTTGGCAGTGTCTCTGTAAAAGCTGCTGTATAATTGGTTTATGACAGCCATTCCAAAAATATGAAAGTATGCTTATTTTCACAAAATTGTTGTCATAGTGCCATAGCAAAACAGTTTAATAATGACAATTAGGTGCTATCATAAATATGTCTGAATTTGAAGGGCTGCTCTAATTAAAGAAAATCCCCAAACCTTTCATGTTATAAAATGTAGCATGGCACAGAGAGGTCACATCGTACACAAATAATGCTTACATATAATACGTACAAATAATGTGTAACTGTAGACTTCTTTAATCCTCTGAGCATGTCAGGCTGAGAAAACAAACTCAAATGAAAACCAAAACTCATGTCCATCAGAAACATAGGTTGTTTTATGAAGAATATTTGAGCAGTAACAGGATCTGGCTATAACTTCACATTGCTTACATGCATTGCCTGAACCAGTTAAATGGATACACCCCTATGTAAACATGGCCAGACATATTGTGAAGCTGGAGAGGCTGGTGTTTGTGTTGGCTAATCTGGCATGCTGGATATCTTACTGCATGTATCAGACCAGTGAGCATCACAGGATAAATAAGCAGACAGCTTCTTCATCAGTGCTTCGATCTGCTGTGGTGACGTCATCCATGTTCTCATCTCAGAGTGATGCAACTACAGTTGCAGTAGTTGGTGTTTCATTTCTGACCTTTTCTTAGCATTCGTCTTTCGAATAATTCACCTTTGACAAACACCTGGTACCATTACTGTTTTGACAGTAATTCATGAGTTCATACCCTCACGTTTTTGCCTGTAAACCAATCGACTCTTGACACACAGAGATTTGGTTTTAAGATTCTACTGATCATTCATGAAGGCAAGTTTTCAAGGTACAGGTATTACTTATTAATCCAAAAGACTTTATCTGATGTAGATATATGATTTAGAACAATTTGATCATTTGAATTCCTTCTCATTGTTGTGAGTGAGCCTCAGTGGTCCAGTGGTAGAACGTCGGATTCTCGAGCTGATGACTGTAGTTCAAAACCTGTTGGAGGCTGGCTCACACTTGATTTTATGTCAAAATAACCAAATGTTTGACATCCAATAGCCAATGATTAATAAATTAATGTGCTCTAGTGGTGTTGTTAAACACCCCCCCCCCCCAAAAAAAAAAAAGAAGATGTTTTTAATTCCCAATTTTAGAGTTAAAATATTGTTTGATTTACCATGTTCAGCATAGTCGTCAAGAATGACTGTTACAAGCATTATGATTAAACCAATCTATGTAACATGCAGTTAAAATAGTTATACAAACATGCAGCTGCAGTTGTGAATTGGCATCTTCTCTGAGGCCACACATCATGCACATCTTTGCCAGATTTCTCTGTCTTATCTCAGTTTATCTGTCAGTATTAAAGTATAGACATGGAGCTAAACTATAGACATGCTTGAATTAGCCAGTGTAATTTGAAATTAAATCTTTTTTATTGATTGCAGAATAGTGGCTTTTGAAAAGCAAATAAAAACTAAACAAAAATGTCTCGCCCATCCTCATTGCTATGCATTTTGGGCTGTCTATTAACAGTTATGTAAATCATGAAGTTAATGCGAGAAAGAAACATAATTAATAAAATAAGCATCATTTTGTGAACAATACATAGGGTACAGCCTGATATCTGTGAGCCTCGGTGATCCAGCAATAGAACATCGGACTTGCAAGCTGATGACTGTGGTTCAAAACCAGTTGGAGACTGGCTTACACTTGACTATGTAGCAAAATAAATCAGTGTGCTCTACTGGTGATGTTAAAAAACCAACAAAAAACAGCCTGATATATCCAAAAGTGGCAAAATGCATCCTCTGTCCAAAATGCATCGTATGTTACTTCCGAATAATTTTGAAATATCTCACCACACATGTTGGCAATACAAATAGATGTCAAAAGAAGTCAAAAAATATGTTTGAGGCACAAGTGTAGAATACCGCTCTTTTCCACTCTTGAGATTTAATGAAATGTTAGGGCAGGTTTTAAAAAGTGATTTGTCACATAACAGCTATTGTAATCGTTCACTTCTTAGGTCAAACACATCTGTGTTTGGTCTACAATCATGATACCATGGAATTAGTTTTGGCGGGAACATGTTTCTGACACCTACATACGATAGTTGCAAGAATGTGACGCAATTTGGCACTAGCAAATGAATTATAATATTTGACAACACATTAGAAATTGTTTTTCTCGCAAAATACAGGTGAGTTAGAAATAATTTTGTTATTGATTGCATTACTAAATTCAACAACGTAAACATTGATGTCGTTAAGTGTACTATGTGACTCAACTGCGCATGCCAGTAGCCAGTTCCTGTTAATGGGACGCAATTTGGCACGACTGGGATACTTTATAAGTTTATGGTCGTATTTCATATAAACTGTAAAAATCTGATCATGCAGCATATATGCTGTAATCATTTATTCAGTTGGATAAAAACGCGCCATATGTCATGCGGTCGCCGGGGGGTTGATATATGGCCCGCAAAGCCCATCGCGCCGTATTTCATCCCACACCGTAACGGCTGATTATTATGGCGTGACGTTACGTTTTGTAGTATCGGTCCCTTTCACCTTTAGTGGCTTTACCATCCTTGAATACAAAAATTCGTCCTTAACGTTTGGATCGCTCATCTCCACCATATGTTACGGGTTTTGTTCGCAGACGTTCACATATATACAACCGAAAATGGGAAAGTCAAAAGTTTTTAATTCGTCACATTTTGATCACAGCGTTAACATCTAATAAAACCAGAGTTAATGCCCTTGTTCTTAAAATATACGGTTAAACGAAGCTACTTGCCCAACAACTATTAATAATTATAAAATAAACATTGGCATGAGATTCATCACAATATTTTTTTCCGGAATTTTTTTAATTTTAGATTTCCTGAAAGAGATTACCTGGCATCTCAGTAGTAAAATTAGTCTTTTAATATTATCATAGACGACTGTTATATTAAATATTTAAACGCATATTCCCACGGACCCTTGATCTAATTAATTTCCAAACAGAATTCATTTTAAATATATAAACATTTGATTTGTCCATAAAAATACTTCATTCAACTACTTATATAACCATGGCATCTCGCTTATTATCATTATTTTAAAAATAACAATGAATTATGTTCATGGACAAATAAATCGAAAAACAATAACAGTTTTTGTTTTCGTCGAATGTGTGACGTATATATTTCGAGTGACGTGATGGGTATTCCCTCGTTAGCCGTTATTTTTTGCAGCTGCAAAAACATTTCGTACCAATTTATTTTTTCCCCACGAGGAATTCCGAACCTGAAATTTGAAATTTTTAAATGTGAAAAAAATCTATCGATTCGACATGGAATTCCCTATACCATGGTTCAGTTAAAATGTCTTGTGTGATATGAAACCGAGATTTAGTATTACAAATGCATGTAAATTTCATTCATAATCAATATTTAGACCACAAAGCTCCTTGAATTCCGTGAGACTGTGCCTTTAATACTGGCAGATTTACTGGAATTGGTTAAACATTTAAAGTATTCTAGATACTCTTGCTTTAAAACATGAAAGAACTATTTGTTTAAATTGATGTTGGGTAATATAATGAATATTGGGTAATAAATTGGATATTAAACGAGATTTTATTATTTTAAAATGAGTAAAATACCGGTCATGATGTAAGTGATACGATGTTTCTATATCAAAGGCAGTGGTTAATGCTATCCTGTCTATGGGATGGTGTATATAACACTTCCCCCTGACTTTTGCGATTGCGCGAAAGCGGAATTTTTTTGGTAAAATACTATAAATTACATACAATTTTGTCTATTTTAGGGGAGGACGTGCAAGGTGAACCCACTCAGAGATTAGTATGGCCATTTTGCCTGAAGTAGAACCAATAAGACAGATATTTTTGGACTCGACACTACTTTTTCCATACAACAGGCTAGTCAAACCTCTCTTACCTAAAACACGAGAGCAATTATATTTGTATTCGCAAGGAAAGTAACCAATTTGGGGGAATTCCGAGTCCAAATGTATGCCAAATTTGGCCATATTGATGATATTAGTATTCTTTTGTCAAAAATAGTTGTTTATAAGATTTAGAAGTTTCAGAAATATAAAATAATTAACCAAACTGACAATTTGAACCCCCCCTCCCAGATTTTGGCTACATAAGACTGTATTTTTTGGACCCAGCACCACGTTTTCCATATAATAGGCTTGTCAAGCCTCCCTTACCTAAGTCTGATTAACGGGCTCTCTTACTAGTTACTAATATTAGTATTTAGGTTACGGAAACTGCCGAAAACTCGTTTGATGTAAATTACACATGTCTCACGAATAGGAGTATGTCATTTTATTTTATTTAATATAATATTATAACAATGATATTAGCACGTATAAATTGTTTTGAGGCATTATTTAAGAACCCTGGTGATATCATGGGAATTTAAATTGGAACTAATTTTGTGAAAACAAAAATTAGTGTAAATTTATAAGTATTATTTTCAATGTTTATGTTGCAGCATTTGCTGCAGAATTTCCCAATTCCAATCTTTGAATATACCTAACTTTACCGCGAATTCGGGGGGTGGGGTGGAGGGGGGACTGATATAACATATTTTGCCGCTTATCGATAATAGTCGCATTAGCATGGCGGCAGCGGGTTTCGTTTCTTCTACTAACACTAATCTCTGTTCCAAACAGACAGCACAGGAAGCTGAGTGGTGTTCCCAGGAGATCGTGCTTCAACATTAATTGGATATAAACACGAAACGAAGTACAAACAACGACAGGAAATAGGCTGGTTACTTTGACCACAAACATGTACATGGAAAACATAGAGAATAGTAAAGAAAACAAAATCGAATACGAATTGAAGGTTATAATATATACAGAGCCGGATTTAAACCTTGCCCGAGAGAGCAACCAGTAATCCGCAACTGGTTCATCAAAGGCCGTGGTATGTGCTGTCCTGTCTATGGGACGGTGCATATAAATTACCTCTTACTGCTTCTCGGAAAAAGTAGCCTATGTGGCGGCAGCGGGTTTCCTCTAAATAAATATGTCAGAATGGCCATATGATTGACGTCCAATAACCGATGAGAAGATAAAAATTAATGTGCTCTAGAGGCGTCGTTAAATAAAACAAACTTTACTTTACTCGAGGGAGCGAAACACCCGAGATTTTTAGACAGGCTCGGGGGAATGCTTAAAAAAAAACACATTTAATTTAAAAATTAAAATTAGATAGGCTGAAACACGATTTCCTGGCATCTGAATAGCAAAACCATAACCTTAAACGTATACTCCCATGGATCCTTGACCTAATTAATTTCCAAACAAAGAATCAATTTTAAATATAAACATTTGATTTATCCACAGAAATACTTCATTTTACTACTTACATAACCACGTCATTTCGCTTATTATCAATAATTCAATATTTTAAAAATTATAATGAATTATGATCACGGACAAATAAATCGAAAAAAAATAAAGGTTTTTTTTTTTCCATTTAAGGTGTGACTTATATATTTCGAGTCACGTGACGTTAGCCGTAATTAAAAAAATACTTCTGAATATTTTTGTAGTTGCAAAAACATTTCGTACCCATTTATTTCGCCCCACTAGGAGTTCCGATCTTGAAATATGACATTTTTAAATATGAAAAAAATCGATCGACTCGACATGGAATTTCCTATACCATGGTTCAGTTAAAATGTCTTGCGTGATATGAAAACGAGATCTA
>JAULBS010038369.1:0-10033 GCA_032355785.1 Symmetromphalus regularis
TCGTCTAGTCTGATTCACTTTTGACGAACTGAGTGCCTTTAATACCTCGATACGTGGTAAATGTCTCAGGAAATTTCTACTCGTCTAGTCTGATTCACTTTTGACGAACTGAGTGCCTTTAATACCTCGATACGTGGTAAATGTCTCAGGAAATTTCAACTCGTCTAGTCTGATTCACTTTTGACGAACTGAGTGCCTTTAATACCACGATACGTGGTAAATGTCTCAGGAAATTTCTACTCTTCTAGTCTGATTCACTTTTGACGAACTGAGTGCCTTTAATACCTCGATACGTGGTAAATGTCTCGGGAAATTTCTACTCGTCTAGTCTGATTCACTTTTGACGAACTGAGACATTGTCATCAAATCCCCGAAGATCACACCCAGAAGTGAAATGGGCCAAGGATAAAATAAACTTGTTCAAAAATCACTTTGAAATCATTATGTGCTTTCATGAGTCATATTATAGGGCCTCGATGTTATTTGCAGAAGGTAGAGACCAAGAGAAGTTTCTAATAGACAAAATTGTTAGGAATGTTCGTGTAACGACATCCCAGTATTTGTAACAAGTTCGAAAAGTATACTGATTAATAATAGGTTATTTACATAGACTACTACTAACTGGTTTTTTAAGGACACCATTAGAGCACATTGATTTCTTAATCATCGGCTATTTGATGTCAAACATTTGGTTATTTTGACATGTAATCAAGTGTGAGCCAGCCTACAACGGGTTTTGAACCGGTCCTCAGCTTCAGAGTCCGATGTTCTTCCACTGCACATTGTCATAGACACAACTCATAAGAATGTTCTTATTCATTGTTAAATTATTCACTGGCAAATTCTGGTGTTCAGAAACGGGAGCAGTCCCCCAATATGAATTTCATTCCAACGCCCCTCTGCAACAAAAGCACTGATTTATTTATGGTCGGCTATTGGGTGTCAAACATTTAGTAGTTTTGACATGTGGTCATCAGAGGAAACCCGCTTTATTTTTCCGTTGCCAGTAAGGGAACTGAAATATGCATTTTGCCACAGACAGGATGACACGTCACGACCCTTAATATACCAGTCGTGGAGCACTTATTGTGACGGTTAAAACAAAATCTGAAAATGTCTTCACAGAGGGGTTCCATCTGCCTAAGGCAAATTCTTTACTAACAGGTAGAGTCAGCCTCTATACAGAAGTTGCGCCTTGCACATTGTTGGTTATCTGTAATAAGACCAAATGTTTTATTTTTCCTCCATACATTGCCTAAAGTGAAGAACGGAGAGTGGATTGCGTGCGTTAGTGTATGTGTGTGTGTGTGTGTGTGTGTGCGTGTGCGTGCGTGCGTGCGTGTTTGGAGGAGATAATACTGTTGAGATTCTCAACAATTGCAGACTTATTTGATATACAATGTACTTCTGATCCACGTTCACTAGTATTAAAAACATTGTGATTTCAACACTTTATCCCCACCCCCTAATAGAACCATCTTCAGCATTATTTTTAATTATTTCCTGGCCTGTTGATGTCGGGTAATATACTTACATTGTTATCCCTTTGATCAAAACTAAAGACTATATAACAGGGCAGTGATCGATCCTTCTCAGTGGACCCATTTGCAGCTTGGGCTATTTACCGTTCCAACCAGTTGTCCACAACTGGTTCATCAAAGGCCGTGGTATGTGATGTCCTGTCTGTGGGATGGTGCATATGAATAACTCCTTAATGCTTATCGGTTTTCCTCTAAATAAATGATTGACGTCCAATAGCCGATGACAAGATAAAAATCAATGTGTTCTAGATGTGTTAAATAAAACAAACTTTACTTTCAAAGGGCAGAATACACCTATCTCACGCGAATAACTGACCAGTATTATTCGTGAGTACAGACGCTTGCAGTTTTCCCATATCTCACTAAGACAATCTTGTACAGAGATTATGGTTTGATCACATTTTAGCACATGACATACGTTACTTAACGTCCTTGTGAGTATAGTGGAACTAGGAACTAGGGTTAGTGTTGTTAAAAAACAAAGTAACAACAACAAATGATTAATTGGCTTGGGTTTCAGATACTTATTGTTTACTAGACTTGATAAAATTAGATATATAATGTTTCACCCAATATATCAGTATAGTTGTGTACATTTATTTATTTATTTAACGAATCCCAGCACAAAAGTTAATATCAATGCTGTAGCTAGAGGCAGAAAACAGACGAGGGAGATTTGAAGAAGGCCTCACTGTATAAAGTTGAATCGTACAGTTTTATAAGCATGGTCGTAAAAAAAACAGATTAGTCAGATCTGAAGAAGGCCTCACTGTATAGAGTATATTCGTACAGTTTTATAAGCATGATCGGAAAAAACAGATGAGACAGATCTGAAGAAGGCCTCACTGTATAGAGTAGATTCGTACAGTTTTATAAGCATGATCGGAAAAAACAGACGAGACAGATCTGAAGAAGGCCTCACTGCATAAAGTCGATTCGTACAGTTTTATAAGCATGATCGAAAAAAACAGATGAGGCAGTTGCCTCGTCTTCCTCAATGCTGGCTTCGATATTGAACATACATTGTACATATACATTTTTTTCTAACATATATGGATACAAATCAATGATATTAAAACATAGTTGTGTGAAATAAGAATCTCACCCTGGTATTCATTCCTACTTCCTATAGAACAGTATACAGCATCATTAGTATCCAGTTTTAGATAGTACATGTCTGATTGGATAGATATATTATACACTATATTTCCCAATATTGTAGCCGCCTTATTAAATAAATATAAAGACTCTCACCCAATATGCATTTCTTCTTCCTTGAAAACGGTAAATACAATGGTTATTGGTCTTCAATTTAATCTAGTTCAAAGTTTGGGTTGGTACGTGTTAATATCTAAACAGGTACGTAACGTAGAGCAAGAATGTGAAACTGTGTGTATTACACATGTATATATTAAAGTTTGAAGTTGTAGTAGGTAATTTGAAAGTCAACATATAGCAATATGTTCTGCTCGACTTAACTCATACACATTATTCATTACACTATTTTGTAGATTAAATTTTGAACAAGATGGTTTTTTTTTTTCACTTCCGTACTCACGTGTAATATTGGTTTTTGATTTAACATGGTTCGGTGATAATGTATTCATAAAATACTACGCAGAGACATAATTTTTAGCATTCTTTCCGTAAACAGGTAAAATATTGTACGGTGTGATACGGATATGAATTTTTACTATCATTAAAAACAGGTTTTTAACTAACGCCACAGGGGGACGTTCTTTGTCCTTGTTTATTTTATGTGTTTTGTTAAATACTCTGTTCTTAGGAGGACTGCCACCAGTGGGAAAGTTAAAGGATTGGTTGTTTAACGACATCCCAGCACATTGTTTATTTTATGTGTTTTGTTAAATACTGTCCTTAGGAGGACTGCCACCAGTGGGAAAGTTAAAGGATTGGTTGTTTAACGACACCCCAGCACATTGTTTATTTTATGTGTTTTGTTAAATACTCAGTCCTTAGGAGGACTGCCACCAGTGGGAAAGTTAACGGACTGATTGTTTAACGACACCCCAGCACATTGTTTATTTAGCGGCTATTAAGTGTCAGATATACAGTGTTTTGCTACTAATGGTCTTTAAAGGAATCCCGCTACCTCCACATAAGCTACTCTTTCCGATTAGCAATACGGGATCTTTTATATACGTTTTCCCTAAGACACGATAGCACATACTACGCCCTTTGAAAACTTGTTTTTTGACCACTGGTCGGTATAAGTAGTGTACCACTGCCCAAGAAGCACTCTGAATTGGAGCTGGTATCGTGATTAAAAATTCCACGCCTCTATTGAGATTTAACTGGGTTCACTGACTTTAATATATTTATAAATAAAAATATAAGTGCATAATGTAATATTAAAATAGATTTCAGTATACAGTTTATCATAATTTTACTTCAGGCACATACGAAACAAACGATCCATGTTAAGATTCAATCATCGGAGCAAAATGGAGAGGTTATGCAAGGAATTGAGTACCTGGGGGTGCTTAAGGGGGTATGGAGATATGCAAAGCATTTTTTGTTACTTTATATTAATATTCCTTCTGCTCAAGCATTTGGCATAAAAATCGCAAATAATTTGGGACATGCTCATTTTATTATATGCCTATTTTAAACAATCCAGTGTCTTCCGAGCATAATAATCTGGGGTGGATACAGAAGACCCACTGTCGCGAGGGTTACAGTGAGAGTTCAGATTACCATTATATGCTTGATGTCAAATGAAGACGAAATTGACGATTACCTGGATGTATCACCCTCCACCCCCGTAGAATATTTGTTAAAATTTGGGTCAGGTCAAATATTGATCCGGGTCAAACTTGACTGATTTGAACTCTTCCTATGGCCTTGCACTTAGAATAGAATAGAATGGTGTTATCATTTCAAAGACAGTGTTAATGTATTTACATTTTTATCACCTGTGCAGGTCTGAGTATCATACTGTACAATGCTCTGTGAATGATACCAAATTACAGAGTAAATAATCTGAGCAATAACACCGTTATCGTGATCAACCAAAAGCCATATATCTCGGTGCGAGAGGGACAAGTCCAGAAGATCATTTGCCAGTGTGCACTCTGTTGGAGTTCATTGCTGTCAATACATTTCTGGCAATAATTTATAATAACACATGGTCTGGCCCCATCTCTACAAAACGGGAGTCATGGGTAATTTCGGCAAATTCGCGAAACTATCTAATTATGAATTTCTGTCAAAACAATAATGACCACTACCACTATAGCAGGCGCGGATGCAAGATTTCTAAAAAGGGGGGGTCCAAATGTGATGGATGAACAGGACTAAGGGAAGATGATTAATTTTCACGTCCTTCCACTCTGAAAATATATATATATATATAAATACTAGAAAAGGGAGGGTCGGTACCCCCCTCTGGATCCGCTACTGTATAGTGGTCCAAAGATTCATGAAAAAGATTATATCAGTTGAATTTTGAAAATACATATATGTGAGCTGAGGCGTAGCCAGTGAGGGAAAAACGCCGAGGCAAACGCTGGGAGCTTGAACCAGGTGGATAATAAATATCAGTATCATAGGAAACAAATAAATCTGCGGAAATTCCAGACGATGGGGAAATGCTTTCTCTGTGAGGTCATTCAATTACTTTTATTTTTACTATTGTCAGAAATCACCTAATATACTTCCTTTTGACCTTCAGTTTATTTGAAATTAGAAGAATGTTATCCTCTTGGCCATTAGGTCATTACAATGACAATGAAATACGACGTGACTAAAATGTGATATTGGATATGCTATTAAATCACTGTACATGTACCTTTTTGTTCTTTTGTTATTATGTCTTAATCTAACGTAACATTGCATCACCTACCTATACCACCAGTTAACCTTCATTTACTTTTATAACCTCTATTCGTAGGCATACGAGACGGGGAGGCGGACAATTGCACCCCACCCCCCTAATACAAAAAAGCTGGAGCAAGTTTCATACACGGTGAAAATGAGCATATTTTTACTAAGACAAGCATGCGAGTGGACCAAATTAGTAATATTTCTTGTTTGGTTTTGTTTTGTTCTTTGATATCTTTAGCCCACAGTAAAAATATGTCTTAAGTGTAAAATGTGAATAGACGTTGTTATCGAGATACGGATATTTTCTTTTAAAACACTTAAATTCGGGCAAATATCGACCTCCCGCAAACAAAAAAGGAAGCCCGTATGCCTATGCCTCTATTTATGTAATATTTAAAATTCTATTTTTTTATTTATTATTTGAAATAGTCATTGTTTGTGACACGTTTTGTGTCTTTATTTTACCTCTTTAAAATTATATTATTTGTATACGCATAAACAATAGTTTTGGGCAAATAAAATACGACCTTTAAACCTTATTTCAAATAAGCTCATTGGCAGTTGAGTCTTAGAATACCCTATGACAATATTAATTAATTATTATTATTTTATTTATTATTATTATTATTTATTATTATTATTCATTTTAACTTGTTATTAATATTTTAATGATACGCGATGGTGTAGGGCCCACTATAAACGTCAACATTATTCCATACATTATTATTTATTATTATGGTACTTAAACATATATACACACGTAACCAATCCTGTCTACCATACGACACGTCTCATTTTAAGAGACGTCTGTGTTTGGCGACGTGTTATCATTCAGGTTATATATATACACGTAATGTAGGCCTCATACGCCGCACCATGAATTGAAAGGTCGTCGCGGGTCACCTCTTGTGAATCTTCGTCTGGTATTACTAGTGTATCTTGGGTCGGGTCACACGAAGGCACGTCTGGCTTACCAGTGTATCTTGGGTCGGGTCATGTGACGGCAATGTGTTGCGTAACCAGTCACCCAGAGATCGTTGATTGTGTCGGCGCGTTGCATTGTGCGTTCGTGTCTTGTCGAAACTAGGTCAGGCAGCAGGCGTGTTATGTTCGTAAATATCGGTTAACAAGACGCAATACATTGACCTGCTCCTTCATTATGTTACGTTATTACGTGACAGGGTTCGTCTTTTAAGGGGCGGATACAAAGGTGGTGATTTGCAAGCGATGGAATGAACTTAAATAGATTATTCCGGGTAGAATGTGATTTCTTCATGAAAACTTTACTCATAATAGTCCGTCATCAAAATTGGAAAATGAATTTCTTTCCTAGAATAAACAAGTGGCGGATCCAGAAAATCCATTTGGGGGAGGGGCTCCCAAAGAACCGCATTAAAATAAATAATAATAAATAATTTAAATTATTATTATTTTTTTTAATGTTACTTAAATCGCAAAATTTAAGGGGCGGGCACCCGCCTACATCCGCCATTGCAAACATTCCTGTGCACCTTAATCCATGGATGTATATTCCGGAAAATCATATTTCCAGACGAATTCAGTGTACTTGGAAATTTAAAAAAAATCACGTTAGTTTAATCAGCGTCTTTTATATGTGAAAGGATATTTGTAACATTTTCTATAGAAGAAACTCGCTTCTGCCACATATGTTACTCTTTTAGCACCAGTATTGCTACCAGAGAGATGATTAAGAATGAGCTTACATTTGACGTCATAGCAGCCATACTTATCCACTGGGATCGATCACTATCTAAACTTGTCCATTGTTATGGTTACCATTAACCTGACGATATCGTTGGCAAACCAAACGCGAAGAAATATATAATGCACTTCCAAACCGGAAAGCACATACCACAACCTTTCCTGTGCCAGTCCAGGACGACTGACACCCCCGCATGTCAGCTGAGAAGCTAACTGTGGCTTCGTCCCGCTCCTCCATTCGTCTGGCGAGAGATAACATCTTTGGAAAATACTTCACGACTCGATCAAATTTAGACATGGCGGAACTAACGAGGGTACGGTTACGTAATAGGCTCGCCATCTTGTTTGACACGATGCCATAAATCACATTTGAATGTTCAAGAAAACTTCCATTTAAAAAAACTACATAAATAATAATAATTGGGTTGTGAGTAAAGCTTTCCCCCCCTTTTTTATTAAGATATAAACGACAGTCTGTTTTAATGTCCTAGTGGTTTCAGTGTAGAGGATTACGCCATCGGGCTTGACACTGGTAGGTAGTGTGATCAAATCTCAGTCGAGGCTCCACTCCAGAGTGAGTTCATTGCAATGTTCAGTGTGTAGGTGTACACCACTTACACCGACCAGTCGTCCAGGGCTGGCTTATTAAAAGACTGGCTCGTGCTACCTTGTTTGTGGGACAGCTCTAACGTAGCCAGCACTGGGAAGACGAGGCGCTTGCCATTATCCACATGGTTCAAGTTCCCGGCGTCTGTAGGCTAGTCAAATTATGGTTCAACCCAAAATAAATTGCAACAGAAATTATTCCACTGGTATTCATTCTGGGTAACCCCCCTAAACAACATATCAAAAATCTAATATCGGGAAATTGGTCAAATATGCTAATTTATGTTAATTACGTGGCCCGATCTGTCAAAATCAGAGAACCAACCTATCTTTGGAAATAATTATACAATTCTGGCATCCAAGGTGTCTATTCCTATGTTTTGTCGACCAGGGAATTCAATTATGCCATTGCTGTCTTGAACAGACATGATGCAACATAGGAAATATGCAAATTAGGTTTCAAGATCTTCCAAAATCATAGAATCACCCTATAGTAGAGTCAATATGCTACAAGACCCCCCAAAACATTGCAAGAAAACATTATATGGTGTTTTTCTGTGGCATAAGGTCACCAAAACAACATATTAAAAGTTGGCTGAAATCGGACCATCAGAAAGCGTCTAAATATGACGTCAACAAAAAAGATGGCCGCCAATGTAGACTTGAGCATATTTTTTTCCAATCCTATTAACCTATTTTTGGGGTGCTGATTACAAAAAAATAGAATACCAAGTTGAATGTTTAGTTTATGACCTTCAAAATCGAAAAACAAACTGGCCGCCTAAATTCGCAAGTTTTTGTGAAATTATTGAAATTAAATTTTCACCTTGCAAAAATATGTTCAAATTATTCCACCTATGACCAGATTTGTACTTTAGAATGAACAAATTTAATAAAAAGATATGTGGCTGAAAAAAATCAAGATGGCTGCCACAATTTACTACCCATATTTCACCAATATTGGAAGGTACTCTAAAAATGCTGTTTTCGACATCATGCAAAAATCTGTATGCCGACTATTCTTTTCACCAAATAGTTTAGGGACAAATATTATAAACCAAATAAAAGCTTATGATATGCTGGTTATTATGGTATATAATAATTTTGGATTGGTGCAATTAATCTATGACTAAACCATCATTAAAGAACCACATTCCATTTCTTTATTCGGCAGCTCATAAAATTCCCCAAATTTTATGATATTTTCTTTTTTGACAAAAATATATCAACTGTAAATGATATATTTACTAGCTCCTTTTATTTTGCATTAACATAGCTTCATTTGATACCAAAATCACCCACCTAGCCCTAACACCTAAGTAAAAATTGATTAATAAATCCTTATTGTACACTTTTGGGTAGTTTTATTTTTGGGGTTAGGGATACATAAATGGCCGTATCTTTGCCACTATTGTTACTATTTTGCTCAAATTTATTTTAACTGATAGTTAATATGCTGCATATTAGTAGGATATGTCACATGTAGTCATATTTTAAAAATTAGTTAGAGTTTTAGCTAAAAATAGTCAGTCACCTTACTAAATCATGAAGAAAATCTGTAACATGTTTTAACATAAAAATTACAATTCCTATTAGTTTACAAATTAGCAGCTAACTTTAAATGCAATCATATTTCTTTATATTACATTCTAATTATTTGTACCATTAATGGATTTAGATTAATTAAGTAAATATTGATTTATAAATCCTTCTTTTACATCTGTTAATTGTTTTTATTTTTGGAGTAGGGATAAATAAATTACTATATCTCTGCTATCGTTGTGACCATTTTACTCAAATCTTTTGTAAAAGATGACTAATATGTAGTTCCTTAGTGTTAGATGTCATATATAGCATATTTTAAAAAGTAGCTGAGTTATAGGTAAATATAGACACTCACCTTATTAAATCGGAAAAGAAAATGGTACATTGTTTTACTTAAAAACGACAACTGTTATTATTTTGCAAGTCAGCAACTAACTTTAAATGCAATCATATTTTTTAACATTACATTCTAATTATGTGTACCATTAATGGTGTATATTAATTAAGTAAATGTTGATTTATAAATCCTTTTTGCACTTCTGTTAGTATTTTTCATTTTTGGGGTAGGGATAAATAAATGACTATATCTCTGCTATCGTTGTGATGAGTTTACTCAGATCTTTTTTTTTAAATGACTGATATGCAGTTACTTAGTGTTAGATGTCATATAAACGCATATTTTAAAAAGTAGCTGAGTTATAGATAAATATAGACACTCACCTTATTAAATCGGAAAAGAAAATGGAACATTGTTTTACTTAAAAATGACAATT
>JAULBS010038391.1:0-10031 GCA_032355785.1 Symmetromphalus regularis
TCTGTTCCATTTTAAAATGGGCGATCACTTTTCAACCCCTTTGTTGACGTGCATGTACAAATTCCCCCCCCCCCCCCCTCCTTTGGTAACAACTTAGGTCCTAAAATTTAAAAAAATAAAGTAAAAAATGTCTTCTTCTTTTTTTTTTCCTTCCTCCTACAGTAAAATAAAAAAAAAAATCCAGAAAACATTTAATATAAAATGTGTGGCCTTATTGCTAAAAGTCTTGGACATGATTTTAAAAAAAACCCCAGTTTTGACAGTTATTCATTTTATAAAAAAAACAAAAAAACAACCCCCTCAAAAAAGTGTAGCAATTTTCTAATTTTAAAAGGTCACATTGCTTTGATGTCCTGAAATGGTTGAGCAAGATAACTTGCTATAAATTTGCATTGAACACCTGTGACCAGTTTTAAAATTCTGCTGGTGTGAAAAAAGGTTGAATAATAATTGCAAGTTAAAAAGGTTGACAGTGCTGTACAGACTGATAACAAAAAAAACAACTTTAAATCATGCATGTCTTATCATTTGCAAGTGATGTGGCATTTTTTTTGTCTGTTGCTTCCTTTTTATAGACATATTACATTTCAACACTTACATTTTTTAAGTGGTGGCAGATGCATGTTCATGTTTATTTTGTTACTGATAACTCAACTTGTAACACCATTAGGCCAGAATAGAAAAAAGTGTTTGACTGACATTTACTACTAAATATCTGAATATCATAAATTTTGTTTCCTTTTCAACAAGGGATCTTTTACATCTGGGGTCTGTAAATAAATTTTGGGGGTCCACAAACTTGAAGAAAAATCTGACTGAACAGAGTTAATGCAGATGTGGGGATCCTTAGAGATTTGTAAAATGTCCCAAGGAGTCTGCGAGTGGGAAGAAGGTTGGGAACCACTGCTTTACATATACAGTCTGACCTATATATATAACAACTATACAAATATATGAATATATAAAATAGCTTTTATAAATTAGATATCTGTAATATAGTAACCTTTATAGCAGATTAGTTTGTATGTACCCATAAACTGGAGATTGTCATAGGCATTGAAATAGACAAAACACCAGAATCAGAAATAGTTCAATAATCACAAATAGTAAGCCTTTTATAATTGATAATGTGATTATGTACAATTCAGTATAACGGTTTTTGATATCCCAATAGTAATCTGTATCATCACTGATTTAAAGCTGCAACAACATTTAACTATTCAGAGTAGATCTTTCAGTTTGTTTTGTGCCCAAAATATGCCATTCTTCTGTTTCCATCAACTGCTTTATCTTATTTATGTCATATACAAACACACTGGATAAAGCATAGCAAGGACATTTGTGTTGAAAGATGGTGAGTTTTATGTAGCTGATTATATCAATTGATAGAAAAGACACAAGTTTATTAAAACTGTAGTTGTGTTTATATTTTGCATTAGTAAAAGAAATTACAAGTTAAGTAGGAATGATTACAGCTTTAATCATTCAAATAGAATTGATTCCACAATGCCGGCACATCAAATAAACAGATGATTTATATCTTGCCACCTGGACTTGTGTTACAGTATGCGCATTAAATTATATAGACCTGATAGATCTAAAAATAGATCTAACAAATAACATATCCTGAGGAAACACGAGCAGGAAGAATAGTGTAATAAACGTGGAAACATGGCCTGTAATTCTGCAAATCAGTAATACAGCGAGTAATAAATGATTGCTTAAAATGCAAGCGTTCATTCTCATTATTTAGTTCACGCATTATGCAGCATTATTGGAATATTGACGAGTGCTGTTTATTCTGGTCACAGTAATAGCAATGTGCATTTTCGTCTCATCTTAAACCTATGCATTAATATCATAATGCAATAAATAGATAATTTACAAATCAATCTCATAATTATCTGTCTTCAGCTCCAAATAAAAACTTGTTATGTAAATCATAATAGCAATAAATTGTGACAAATATTTATATTTTAACACAATATACAAATGTATGCCTTAAAACAGTCTTTATAATAATATTGCGAGTTAACTTTACTGGGATATTCTTATTATTTATAAAATTAACATGTTAGTATCCTTCCATTAAATATGATTGAGAGATTTAAATTACAATG
Organism: Symmetromphalus regularis; assembly: GCA_032355785.1. Taxonomy (NCBI): domain Eukaryota; kingdom Metazoa; phylum Mollusca; class Gastropoda; order Neomphalida; family Neomphalidae; genus Symmetromphalus; species Symmetromphalus regularis. Next base: position 2,121 of record JAULBS010038391.1, read on the forward strand.
CCATGTGTGTAGGAGGTTCTTGCAGTTTGGTGAAGTTCAACTAATTTCGGGATCTTTGGAAATTATTTTTTCTGGTTTTATGTACATGCATGTTCTAATATAATGATAATAAATAATTACATGTATATTCCCATATGTGCAACAGAAAATTATGGATTTAACAGAATCAACTTGTGCTATGTTATTACTTTGACAGCAAAATAATTTCCAAACATGTCCCATGTATGATACAACAAAATGTGATATTCTCTAGTCATGAGTCTTATTAAATATCTTGTAAAGTGAAAAACCATTCCCAGGTGGTGATTATTTTTTTAAATAGAAATTATAAACTGCAAAATCATACAATTCTGAAATAAGAAACTGTGTATCAGTAATGTAGGGGTTTTTTAAATTTATTTTTAAAAATCTATACACAGTTTTGTGAGTGGTGGAAGTTATAGTGATAGCAATATTGAGTTTTAGTAAGAAGCATTTTTTTTTAGTCCATAGGGTGTGTGATGGATAAAATTTTCAAGTTTGGACAGTGCTAAATTAAACAATTTTTCTAGTACTATAAATCAATTTGGACCAAACAATTCAGTCTGGTTTATACAGATTTCTTGATTAGATAAATATTGGTTTACACGTAGGTACTCTCACTATATTATGATACATTTTGTTAATGGTTGCCACACCCACCTGCTAACTTCAAATGCAGTCTGCATCAGGTTATACATAAGTAAATTACATCACACATGTATTTGATCTTAGTTTTATGTATAAACACCATCTTATTTAATCTCAAACTGACAGGACAGATCTCTGCCCCACCCCCACCCCCCTCCGGCAACAGATCCAACTTGTACATGGTTAGGTACATGTGTGTGTTACTGCCTTCAGCAGTGTTCAGAAGATGAACTCCCCGCCAACAATTTTGAGAGAATCTTGATTGATAAATCTATGCTGAAGCTGCCGCTGTTATCTAGCCTGAGTAATTTGTTCACAGGAGGAGTGCTTGTTTTCAACACACACGTTCCAAATGCATATTCAGCTATGTAGACATGGGAATGATTTAAAATATTGTCCATGCATTGTAGATACTTCATTCCACCAAAGAAACCCACTACCACCACTTATAATATTTGACACAGTTATTATTTTTGACTGCTAGACAGATAGTCAAATTATTTTATAGTTGTGTTGTTAAACATTCCTTTCCTTTTCATTCCTCTTCTCTTTATTTCTTTTCATCCCTTTCCTTTTTTTAAATTTTTATTCCTTTTCAGTCTTTTCCCTTTCTCTTTTTCATTTCTATTCTCTTCATTCATTTCCATTCTTTTCTTTGCATTCCTTTCCTTTCATTAATATTGTATGAAAACTGTAGAAAACTAAGAATATGTGTATTAAAAATGACTTAATATTATATGCATCTTGTCTTATTGTCTTGTTTTATATATCCATTGTTTATTTATAACTTAAAAATTCAATACTGCAGAAAAAAATAACTTCATTGTTAAGAAATCACTTTGATAATCATTGCTTTGTGTGTTCACAAATCATAATTAATTGGAGAGAAGAAAAAAAACCTGAGCGCTGTAATCCTTCATATTGATTTCGGATATAATGTTAAAATCAGCTGAAAGCAGTGCAAACATTTTTTTCTCCAATGTCAGAATCGAGAAGCAATTGCAGTGTAATTTTGTAGATAATGAGGATATTTTAATGCTGAGGGAGACTAAAAAGGCATGGCTGGCCTATTTGAGATGTACCTATGAACATTATCGCTGAAGAATTGCCGGAAATGAGAGGATGAAAACCACAGCTCGTTTATGAAATGAAAGAATTTTATTGACCGTGGCAAATAATGAGTATGTGCGCAGACACACGTCAAATGATGTTGCTATTTCTAAAAGCTTCCTCTGCTAACAGTTCCAATAAATGGCTCCAGCAGTGACACACTCTTCTCTTTGTATGTGCAGAAGATCAGGCCAAACAATAACAACTTTCAGCTCCATTAGTCCAAATTAACCAGGCTCACAATCTTTGTCTGGTGGAATTAAAAATAATACCTGTATGAGATTAGCAAAATGCAGATATAGATTAGTCTGAAGTCAGGCTTTGTATAACTGGTCTACAGCAGGCAGACTGGAATGGGGAAATTAGTCCATGCTTTTATTGTGAAGAGCTTGAAAGGATTCCATGTGGATTTGTTTGTGATTTGTCAAGAGCCATACGTTAAAAGTGATGTCCGCAATGATTTCCAAGAACAAGGAAAACAATCCGATACCGCCTCTTTGCAATTTAAAGTAATTGTCACTCTAATTTTGTAGATTTAATATGCACGTTTTTATCAATATGTCTTGTTTGTTTAGTATTTTCATTTCTGTTTTCACTTCCTGTGCAATTACCATCTGTCTCAAATTAGTTCAATAAAGAAGAAGATAAAAAAAACAATGAAAGTAAAGAACCTTTAGAATTTGTAGAAACAAGTATGATGGTTATTTGCCATTAATTATCAAAATGTGTTATGCATTAGCTCAATAAGCAATCATATGACCATATGACTGTGAATAGTGTTTGAAGATGTTAAAAAATGGTAAATTTAAAGAAAATCACACACATGCAATAGATGTATAATTTTACAGTATGTAGTTCATTCAGTGTTTGGAATACTTGACAATGAAATCTAAATACCATGACTGTTAGCATGATCATGAATCTGCCTGGGTTGTAATGGGATCGGATCTGTCCCCCTCATAGGATCCACTGGGCCTTTTTCCATTCACACCAGTGAATGTTTTACTGTAACAAAAGCTGTGGCATATATACTATCTTGTATTTGAGAAGGTGCTTATAAAAAAACCTTTTGCTACTAATTGGAAAGAGAAGCCTCGTTATGGCAGTAGCAGGTTTCCTCTGTGAACCATATGTCACAGAAAACTTGTTTAATCATTGATAGCAGCTGATTGATAACATTGGTTAATATGTTGAATGTCATCAAACAGCTGTCCTTAATGTTTTTATGATTAAAACAGTATCACTGTTCTAGGCATTGTGCAACAAATGTTTAGACAAAATGGTTAGCACATGTACAAATGAATTAAAATGAAAATTACATATTAAAAACTTGGCATCTTGTCTAATCCAGAAAAGTGTCTAAAACAGATCAGTTTTACAATCTTAAGTATAATTAAAATACTATTTTTAAAAACTTAAAGTCTTCTGGCAGTCTTTTTAAACCAGCATGTATAGTACCTAAAACAATTTTTGAAGCTCTGGAATTGGAAGACATTTTCTTTAAAGATATATATCAACATGTATTGAGGTGACCTAAAGTTTATGAACACATATTAAGATTGATAAACATCATTAGTGTATGTCACTCAGGTGTTATGCCCTTCCATCAGTGCAATCATTCCCTTGCTTAATAATGTATTCCTTTTTTTATGTTAGTGTCAACACCTTACTGTACGCAGCGAACCAGTGTGCTTAAATATGACTGTAAAGACTTATATAAAGACTTTAAATGGAATATTATTGCTTCTATTTAACTTTAAGTATGTAGTTTGCCCCGGGAAGCAAATAATCCTCGCTGGTAATGTTTACTGATACTGACATATATATTTTTCGTTGTGGACATAAAAATATAAGTATAGTATTCACTAACTTTGAAAACACTTGTGCTCTACTCAGTTGATATGTAAATTACCTTTAAGGCATTTATCACTGTGCACCCAACAGAAAAATGCAATAAAATATTAAATATGTCTGTTCTTATAGTGAGGACTTTTACGATTTTAGCTTGGTATTGACACATCTCCTGCATTGTCACTTTCAACTGGATCTTTTAACGCATAATAGGCTTTTAAATGCATTTATATTCAATTGCATTTATAAATTCTGTGGACGCTTTACAAAACTGGGCTGTTTTCTAGGTTAATAATTGCCTTAGGTGCTATAATAGGTTAGATGTGTTTATGTGATATCTGTTGTCGCATAGATTGTTGAATAGTACGTGAGCATATTTCTTGGAAAGACTGTATGAAAGCTTTTATCGAAATGTCTTTGTAACTTCAAAAGCTTAAACAGTGGATCGATCTACAATCATTTTTCTTCTGAACAGTTTAATTTTGACTGTCACCTAATCTCCCTGACATATTTGAACCTCAGTATACATTGTTTTGTTAAGGTACCTATTGGTTATGATCTAAGGTCTTAGAAACCAGAGATAGAGTCATACTTTATTTATATTATGTGTGGGGCAGCCAGATTGCAAGTGGCTAGAAACCACAGAAGACAGTTTATCCACAACCAGATAAACCTCCCAAGTGAAACTGTTCAAGGCCTTTAATTCCGAAATAAAGGAAAACGGAGCTAAGTAGGAAATGTCGTGTTTAGGCTGAATAATGGCAATGTGGAACGAACAAGGCAGAATAATGAGGAGCTGCAAGGGCAATTTTCCATGCTTTGCCTGTTGAGGAATTGTAACATTTCTGTGTAGATTTGTCTTTATTGTGGCTTAGATCTCGTAGGAATCTGTTTAATTTCTGCGTTCTTCAGTGACTTGCTACATAATGCATCATCTGGGGTTTAGCTTTATGAGGAGCTGATGTGTGAAATTATTGTAACAGAAATAACCCAAGTTGCTCTAATTGCTATCTGGACACCGTTATAAAATCTAACATTATTAACTACCACTGGGCTGTGTAGGCTGCAGTTTTCTCATTATTAGACGAACATGGATTTCACAAAGGTAGGTTGAAATTTGTTTTTTCATTGTTATGTCGCCAGATTGGCGGCAGTAGGACAATCAAATTAGTGTTCCTTCCTTCTAATCGTCTATGCTGTCTTTCTGGCTCCAGCTCGCTCAAGAGACGATATAATGAAAATTATCAAGTTTGTGTCACAGAATCGAGGCAATTTGGAGGGATATTGCTATTTTTATTCTGTGAAAAATAAAATGAAAGTGTGAAATTTCATTACATGTGATAATCCTGTTAAAATGTATTGCTAGTTTTTCATTCTATTGCAGTAGAACTTTAAAATTATTTTGTAAGATTACTTTCCAGGGAATTATTCATTATAATAATTATGTTTTTGAGTGTTAAAATGTCAGTGGGTTTCAGTAATTGTGTGTTGAATATTATTTTGTCATGATATCATAGGTGGTGATAAAACATTTAATGCCAAGATAGGTTTTGTGTTTCAAGTTTTCTTGTCTCTTGTAGTAAATATTTTCACTTTTGAATTGCCATTTTTCTTAATATGGCAATCAACTAATGTAAGAAAAATACCAAAAATTGAAATTTGTATGTTTTATGTGTTGTACATAATTTTAAAAGGCAATTTGTATTTGTTTTGTTGTTGAGTTGGCTGTAATAGCAGATAAATAATTACATGATGTGTGTGTAAACAGACATCCTTTTCATTTTCCTTTTATGAATTAATATAACTATTCATGGTTTTTGTTTACGTGGTTGTCAGCAGTGGATAGCTTCACATGTCAAGATCATGTTTCAATTCCCTGGACTAATTTATATAAAATTAGTATCTATGGCAAGAGAGGCATGTTTTAAGAGGCATGTTTTAATGAAGCCAGCAAGCACAGTGAATAGGGATTTATCCAGGGACCTCCTGCTGCTTGAACGTGTTATACAGATTGGGAAAAACTCCAGGAAGAAAAGCCAGAAAGACTATACCCACACAGCTGGGATCAGCATAGACAGGCACCCTAATATTTCCATGCATCCCATTTGAACACAGTGATCCACACAATCCACTGTAAACACTCAACACAGATAGTTTGTAGATACAGATTTATTCTCTCAAGTTTGTATGGTTACAAAGCTCCTTGATAAATGTTAATAACATCAGATACCGCGAACACGACACTAACGTTAAAGTGGCAGATCAGGCTGAACAGTAAATTGACCCTCCGGCAAAAAAGTGTCACAACACTAAGTCAAGAGATTTATGTCAACAATGTAAAACTTAATATCAGTGAACTCACTCCACAACTGAACACTTGATAAATCATTCTTGGGTAATCTACCTTATGAAAAAAATATGTCAGTGGGCCTGATGGTACTGTCACCCATTTAACCTTTATCCATTGCCTAGCTTTTTTAATAAGTGTAAAACTTGCAGGGATTTAGATAATACTGTTTGTCACCTGATAACCACTACATTTTACTTTGTTGGAGGTGCCTAGAGAGAGAAGAATGTAAGTATAGTTGATGACCAGAAGGATTGGTAGCTGTTCAATACATATCTGAATCTGTAGTCAGTGTGTGTTACAGATCTGTATACAAGAGGTGTTTTTTGTTTGTATTAGTTCAGTGAACAACCCTGTGGTGGAGTGTTTCATCATCAGATTGTAAAAATTGCTTTATCGTTATTAAGAAGCATTTTTCACATCTGTCTATCTGTATATAAAAGATGTTTGTTGTATTGATGGAATTGTGTATCAGATTGTAAGTACAGTTGTTTTCTGCTTACATAACATCAAAGCCTGTGTACGATATGAGAAATTTAATTGTTCTTTGCTAAGAAATACTTTTTATTGCTTATTCAGAAATATTTGAATTATGCATAAAATGTGCTCTTTATACAATACCTGTTTTAAAGCATTCTATCCTCAAATGGTTATTGTCCAAGAATTAGATTGTGTGCTAATGGCTGAATGTTTTGTTCTTGCTTATGTTAGAAAACTTTTCAAGTACACTCATTATAGATGCAGACTTGGTCTTCAATTGACCACTCTAAAATAGAATCCAAGGTAAAAGGACAAAATGTCACTCTTGCTTGATCTCAATATACTTCTAAAGAATGAAATTTTTATCATAACAATTTGTTTAACACAATAATGTTAACAACCATAAACAAAATCCATTAACTGTATTAGTTTTTGAGCTGCTGCCTTTTCCACATAGTAGGGGGTCTAATAGTGTTGCTTGATGTTTATGTCTGAATCTATAATGTCATTAGTTAAACTCATTAGGACAGCAGCAGTGCTATCAGCTGTAAACACTGCCAGCCATTACAACCCTCGCAGCTGATTTACACCTAGGTGTTATACTAACAAATAACTGATTCCACAGGCAGCCTCAAGTATCTAAAGCCATTCCATGTAGATTTATTTCCCAAAGTATAGCCAGGTGAACTCTCCAATAAAGGAGGGATGAAATCAGCACTCTTCAAAAGAAGTAGACATTGGTTTGTTTATAAATATAAACTGAAATTTGCACTGAATGGAATTGTGTTAATGTCTGGACAAGAGGCTTCAGCCTTCTGGATGCATTCCCAGGACAGCATGTTTTAACGACTGTTGTAAATATTATACAGTCTCAGATAGTAAAGATAACTGTTTAAAATGTTCATTACTTATTGAAAGTATCACTACAAAATTGCTGTGATTACAGTTTTAAAATGTTTTGTTTCATCTAATACTCAATGATTGTATGACTGAAAGTTCTGTGATCGCCATAATTATTGGTAATCATTTGGATTTTAAAGAGCACTGCATTCTAACACAACATCAGTCCAATTTAGAAATCTCACTGATTTTATAGTTTCAGAATGGCTTACACATTTGAAAAAAGTTTGTTTATATAATTTAGCACTGTTTAAACAAGAACATTTTCTCAGTCATTTCATGTGAACTTGTATTTTTTTTTTAAATAGTCAGACATCAGTAGAAAAATAAGACAAATGGTTGAGATGAGGTATGTTTAAATTTGCCATTAAAAAATTGTGTATATACATTTCACATTTGTGATGGCAGTTGGCTTTTCAAAAGCATATTATACAATAAGTTGTTTTAATGAACACTCAAAATGTTTAAATTGTATAGTCAGGGTTCCACCTAGCATCTGGAAAATGGGAGTCATCATGACTCACAGGGTTTTATTTTGGGAGTCAAGCATTCAA
>JAULBS010038402.1:0-10031 GCA_032355785.1 Symmetromphalus regularis
TGATTCCACCACACCCTCATTAACAAACACATTATTTCTAACAGGATGAAGGTGAGGACAATCCACCAAAATATGACGCAATATCAGTATACATTGACAGTGCTCACAATAAGGTGGATGGTCCCTTTTCAAATGATAAGCCGTCACGATGTCCAGAGAATAAAAGCAGTGTTTGTTTCATAGCACACCAACACAATCTCTGTCAACAGTTATTAACCGTCAAACTGACACCTGATTAACCAATGTGTGACAAATACAGTGCAACTGACAACTGATTAACCAATGTGACAAACACAGTGCAACTGACACATGATTAACCAATGTGTGACAAATACAGTGCAACTGACACCTGATTAACCAATGTGTGACAAACACAGTGCAACTGACACCTGATTAACCAATGTGTTACAAACACAGTGCAACTGACACCTGATTAACCAGTGTATTACAAATACAGTGCAACTGACACCTGATTAACCAATGACAAACACAGTGCAATTGACACCTGATTAACCAATGTGTGACAAATACAGTGCAACTGACACCTGATTAACCAATGACAAACACAGTGCAACTGACACCTGATTAACCAATGTGTTACAAACACAGTGCAACAGACACCTGATTAACCAATGTGTTACAAACACAGTGCAATTGACACCTGATTAACCAATGTGTTACAAACACAGTGCAACAGACACCTGATTAACCAATGTGTCACAAACAGTGCAACTGACACCTGATTAACCAATGTGTCACAGACAGTGCAACCGACACCTGATTAACCAATGTGTCACAAATACAGTGCAACTGACACCTGATTAACCAATGTGTCACAAACACAGTGCAATTGACACCTGATTAACCAATGTGTCACAAACACAGTGCAATTGACACCTGATTAACCAATGTGCTGGGATGTTGTTAAACAAAGATTTCTTTCTTTCATCATGTTCAGTAAAAAGATAAAAGTAACACTTCTTTAACAGCAGGAGTGGGACATAGCTCAAACAGTAGAGTGTCCGTCTGTGAACCGGTCAGTCGAAGGATCGATCCTTCTCAGTGGGCCCATTTGCAGTTTGGGCTATCTTCCATTCCAACCAGTGATCCACAACTGGTTCATCAAAGGCCGTGATATGTGCTGTCCTGTTTATGGAACAGTGCATATAAAAGACCCCTTGCTGCTTATCGGAAAGAGTAGCCTATGTGGTGGCAGCAGGTTTCCTCTAAAGACATATGTCAGAATGACAATATGTATGACAGCCAATAGCTGATAAGATAAAAATCAATGTGCTCTAGTGGCGTCGTTAAATAAAACAAACTTTACTTCTTTAACAGCACTTCAACACATTTTCAATCGGGTGTAAACATCAATAGCACAAATTCTTTACAATTTCTTTATGGGTATGACAGCAAATGCCATTAAGAAATTTGGTCCATCTTATCGAGCCAACAACTACAGTGGTGGAAAGAAAAGAAAAATATTACTCATACAAACAGTTTTTAGAATATATTACCATATAAAATATATTGAGAATACTGACCTGCCCCATAAGCCACTAGTTTTTTCCTCTTAGGAGATGAGGGGGCATCCACCTGTGATGAATCATTTTGTTCTGGTGATGACGAACGTTTCAGTTTCGTCTCTTTGCTTTGCATGACAGGCATGTTCTCTTCATCTTCAAGTCGCTGCAACTCAGCCTATATTAGAAATAGAAAATGAAAAAATAGAAACAAATAAAATAAAGAAATGCCATAAATATTCATAATAAGTATACAGTACTTGGGAAATTTACTGACACATTCAGTTCTTGGAAATAGTGTTGTATGGTTTTATTTTCCTTTTTTTTAACAAAAAAATTAGAATGGTCTATTTGCTGCAGCACCAAAGGGATGAATAGTTGATGCCCACAAATGATACTAAAATGATCAACTTTATAATAAGTCTATTTAGTCATGGTCAAAATACAGGGAGATGTAGATAGAAAACAGTACTTTTGGGGACCGCGGACCTTACATTCTTCCTTTCTAAGAGTCAGCTCAAAAGCTCTGTCAGTATCATCAATATAAATAAACAGATATTTCTGAGACTAAGGGACTTACCTTCTTCCTTTCAAGAGCCAGCTCAAAAGCTGTCAGTATCATCAATATAAATAGATATTTTTTGGACTGGGGGACTTACCTTCTTCCTTTCAAGAGCCAGCTCAAAAGCTGTCAGTATCATCAATATAAACAGATATTTTTTGGACTGGGGGACTTACCTTCTTCCTTTCAAGAGCCAGCTCAAGTGCTCTGTCGATATCATCAATATCAAAGTCAACATCCACATCCTCATCAGCAGCAGACGGTAATACAGCAGTTTTCTCACTGGCTTTGTCAGCATCTACTTTCCCACTAACTACAACCTTATCTTTCTTCCCATGCCTTGACTCTCGCTCTTTACTTCTTGACTTGTGCTTGTGCCTGGAAGATTTTGGAGACTTCTGTTCCATACTTGGATCCAGTTTTGACTCATGTTTTTCACTTTTCACCTTTTCATTGTTAGAGTGCTTATGCACAGTTTTTGTATCAGTATGCTTTGGTTCTTCTGAACTGTGGGATTTTGTTTTGGGTTTTGATTTAGATGTTCCTGAGTGTTCACTTGTCTTAGTATCCTGACTACTAGGAACATTTTTATTATCATTCTGAGCAGAAATAGTTATGCCATTGTGTTCCTCTGTTGTGTGTTCTTTAACATCTTTTGTTTCGCTGAAAAATGAAATTATAACTTATGAAATATACATGTAAGGATGTTGCTTTGGTTGATCACTCAAAACACCAAAAGGGTTCCCAGTACTTTATTGGAATGAAATGAACGTTATAATGAAGCTGACACATTTCACTCGCTGTTTTACACACTGCTGAGAATAGCACAAAATTACTTTTGTTAAACAAAAACAAAAAATAACATGTTTCTGGTGACCTAAACTAAACAGACAAAGAGGCTAATACTTAATCTTTTAATTCAATACTGCAATAACTTTGTAATTAGGTGTGGGTTTTGTTATCTCCAATTGGTAGATAATAAATAGAGAAATAAAATAGGAATATTCTACTCGCTCTACCTAATTTTCCCCACTAAAACACTTCCATTTTTGATAACCTACACTGGAATCAGGACATAGCTCAGTAGGTGCAGTGAGTCATCAGACTGATCCCCCTTCAGTCGACCCATTGGGCTATTTTTTTCCAGTCAATGGTTCATGACTGATGTAACTATCTGTGGTATGTACTGTCCTGTCTGTAGCAAAGAAGATTCCTCGCTGCTCATAGTAAAGAGCAGCATACATTTATGTTGCAGCAGCAGGTTTTTTCTGAAGACTGAGTCTAACACCTAACAGTCACATGTACTTATTATCCAAAGGCAGCAGGATGTAGCTCAAATGGTAGAGTGTCTGCCTGTGAACCAGTCGGTCGTCGGATCGATCCTTCTCAGCAGACCCATTTGCAGTTGGGCTATTTTCCGTTCCAGCCGTGGTATGTGCTGTCCTATCTATGGGACAGTGCATATAAAAGACCCCTTGCTGCTTATCGGAAAGAGTAGCCTATGTGGCGGCAGCAGGTTTTCTCTAAAATACATGTCAGAATGACCATATGATTGACGTCCAATAACCGATGATAAAATATATATCAATGTGTTCTAGAGGCATCGTTAAATAAAACAAACTTTATTTTACATTTAGGTGCCATTATATCAGTCTGAATTTCAAGGGATGAATTTTATATTTGTTTCTCAGCAGCCTTGATGGCACAGAGGATAAGCTGTTAGTCTCATGGCTGGTAGGTGTTGGGATCAAATCTCTGTTGAGGCAAGGGATTTTTAATCTCGATACCATCTCCAACCCAGTGTGAATGCTTCGCAAGGCTCACTGGGAAGATGTAAGCCACATGTACCAACCTGTGGTTCACAAGTGGTTTATCAAAGGTCATGGTATGTGCTGTCTTGTCTGTGGGAAAGCACATATAAAAGATCTCAGTGCTACTTATTGGAAAGAATAGTCTATGTGGAGGTAATGGGTTTCCTCTAAAGACTATGTGTCACAAAATAACATATGTCAGACACTTAATAGCTGCTGAATAAACAATGTGCTGGGGTGTCTTTAAACAAATGATCTTTTCCTTATATTTGTTTCCAATCTAGATTAAAACAGTTACGAAACTGTATCCTAAGTGTTTACACCTGAGACACTAAAAGCTGGGGTTACATTACCGGTGTTGTTAAAACCAAACATATTCTTGAATGCCGCTCTAAATTTACTGTTTTTAATTCCATAAACAAAACAATTGACCCCCGAGCTGCACAAACCAACTAAAGACACCCCTTTTACAATACTTAAATTAAATAACCTATTATTGGATGCTATGATTATCAGGTAAATAACCTGTGGAATCCAGCACATCATAGAAAACACATACACCATTAGCATCAAAGTAGATTTCACAGAATCATGCCTTCTAGTTTCAGTTAGGTTCTGTGATACATCTCGGCGTCGGATACTGATTTCAGCTACAAGAACTCTTACAAAAGACAAAAATCCACAAAACAAAATAATAAAAATAATAGAACCAACTGTCCTTAGGTAAAAGGAAGGTAAAAGTTTAAAACTCAAACATGGCATGTCGAGAGTCCACAAGTCAATTCCACTGAATATTGGCAGGATTAATATGAAGGTTACTGCAAATGTGATTCCACTCCATATTAAACTGCGAGTAACCGTCATGGTGGAGTGGTAATGGAATGGAAATTGTACAGCATAGAATCGCTCGATTGAAAGCATCGACAGAAATGCCATTGCTAGTCCAACACAAAAGAATGAAATGGTTGTATTTAGCAAACAGACATGTTTTTCCTTAAACAGACTGCTATAGTTTGAATGCAACATCTTCATTGGTTGGTACACTCCTCCCATCATCAGGTCTGCCACTGCAAGGGAGACAACCATGATGTTGCTGCGATTCCTCAATATCTTGAAATGGCAGACAGCACAAATAATCAGGATATTTCCACAGACAATGACAAGAACAGCAATGGTCTCGAAAATTAAAAAGACAAGTGAGTAATCTTTCTGAATGTCTGAACCATCCGTGACATTTGTTGGAAAACTATTATTTGCCATCGTAACCAGTATTTCCGATCTTGCACAAAAAACAGAAATTTTACATTGAAAAGATCAATAATTTTGTTTCTGATTTATTTTAAAGAAACCATTAAGTCTTCTATTTTAGCAGTTTGGTAAGAATAACTCAAGTTTTCGAGAATTTGAACCTTCCTAAGAAAAGTTTAAAACAAGGCAGATGGTCAGACCTTGTATGGATGTGAAAAGACAACATGTCATCTCTGTTAACTATTGATAGTCATCCTCATTTTATACTGTCAGTCAATCAATAATCACACCCATCATGTTTTTAAATCAAAAGGAAGCTACAAAATTAATGTGCTTGAAGTACAAATCAATATCAAATAACTAATCACTATGTTTTTCCTGCCTGATACCAATTTCATTAATACATATAGTCCAGATAACAAATCAATATGTAGAAAGGCAGAATGAAGTCATTTTATTTTATCTTCAGATGTATCCAGTCGTTTGTACATTTTGAAAGATGATACATCCTCTCTGAAGATTTAAATTATATGAAGATCAATTTTTTTTTTTTAAATCTGCATTTTCTGATGCAGATTTATTTCAGCCTCAGTCATACGATTTCTGAATTGTGTTTAATGGCGATTTGTTAGAGGTGTGATCAATCGGCAAAGTTTGATACGATCTCAATTTGCGGTCACATACCGTGATTGCTCTTGATACTGGTAGTAGGCTATCATACGATTGGAGGTACACATGATCGTGCAATCACCAATGTGGTGGCGATCAGCGACTGATCGTATGATCAATCATGGTGACCGCTCGTATGATTGTTCACATCCTCATAAGAAACTCACATTTGGGTCATTCCATTTCAGATCAACAAATGGCTTCCACCACTCCGTCTTAGAATTGGACCAAAAAAAAATTATGTCAAAATATCCATTTAAAAAATATCCTGAATTTTTTTTAGCTTAATCGGATGGTTTTTCAAATTTTGGCAGAGGTTTGAAGTTTTGTGTTTTTATCAGATTTGTGGCATTTTTTAATGTGAATTTCCATGACACTTTTGATTATCATTTTCAAAACTTCATAAAAGTAGTAATAATTATCACAGAGCTTTAAAATTTGGTATTTTTATATTAAGTGAAAGATGTGTTGGGAAGAAGTTGTGGTACCATATACCACTTCAACAAATTTTATAAATAATATTTAGTGTTACTTACAAACATGGTCATATCTCTTAGGGGTATAGGTCACACAGCTTTGAAACTTCACTGATTTATTCTTCATATACATGTATGTGCCATCAACCAGTAAAAATATCAGAGATGTGTTCTGCCTACTTTGGATTTTATGATTTTTTGAAATGGTCTTCATAAGATCCACAATTGATCTGGATATTGTATGTGAAATTCATGATGCAGATGTATAACTAACCCCTTCCAATATTAAATATCTTTAAAATACCTTTGGATTCCCTCTCCAAGCTATTTTATTCTGTTCATGTTTTGGTGTGACCTAATTTTGGAGATAGAACTTGAGTCATTCGTATACCGTAGGAAAGAAATTTATAAAGCCAAGGGAAATAACTCTTATTATCACAAGATATAGGCATTTTAATTTTAATTTCACTGAAATTTTCAGTTTTTCTAAGCAAAATGTGGGGAGGGGGGGGGGGTAATTATTTAGGTGCCCCGCCTGTCAAAAAAGTCGGGATTTACGTCCATGTTTGCCATTGTAAACGACAATTATTTCTATTTCTATTTAGGTACCGCTAAAGCGCCAATCGGTTTAGCAATCAAAGCACTGGTAGATTCTGTATTCAGATGTAACAGGAAAATATTGAAAAAAATCCACATTGTAAGTATGCACGAGGACATCCACAGTAAAGTCGTGGATTTGTGTGATCAGTACTTGAAAACATGTTACACTAAGTCGAACGATAATCGAGAAATGCAGGAAAGAGCAAAATTTGATCGGACAGCTTCTAAGAGTGGAAAGAAAAGGGATACTTTCCAAGATGTTCCTAAGTCTTTAAAACCAGGAATTGGTCCATACCAAACAACGTATCAACAAGACTACCCAGACAAAACCAACACAAAAATTCATACTCCCAATGGCGTATATGGTTCTTCTAATAAAACGACTTCTAGCGTCACATCTGCTTCCAATAAAGGGGAAAATGATCAGAATCTTCGTAAGCCACAAATGACTAGTGGCGGTAGAAATGACCATGCACAAGCCGATGCAAGAATGGTTCATGTCAGAGGTGACACGAGTAGAGCTGGTTATGGTGTTGCAGATACTATGTTTGGTTACGATAGTAGTACTACAACGGAAATATCTCTTGATGCGAAAACGTCGACGAACGCGAGGACATCTTCAACGAATCATGACTCTAAAGTCAGACAGTGTCCAATCTGTATGGATGTAATAAAGGAAGGTCGTAAACTGGAAAAATGTGGACACGAATTCTGTACACAGTGTATTTCCAAGAGTTTCAAACAACACAAACCGGCGTGCCCCGTATGTAACACTATTTATGGGGATATCACAGGCAACCAGCCAGATGGACAAATGTTTGTAGAACGATCGAGGAACGATGTTCCAGGCTACCCACACTGTGGTACCATCATCATTACTTACGTCTTCTACAATGGGGTTCAGAAGGTAACCTTAAAACTTGTACAAATGCATTTTATACATCCAGTTTGTATTTTTGATACATTGAACTGGGGCCACATCCCTCATCATTTCTGGCAGTAGCCTATCTGTACATTTACACAGTCCTTTACATTGGTCAGTTGCTAGTGGTTTAAACCATGGGGGTAAACTCTGAGGGTTGGAGCAAGTCTCCCTTCTTTTTGGACGAGAGATGCCTATATAATTATCCTCCACTTTTTGCTTCAACAAATTGAAATTAAAATAATAATTTTTACCAGTATTTCTCTATTGTATCAATGTAACACTTAACCATGTAGTCTTTGCGCAAATATACCGAAGTACACAGGGGGTCTATAATGGCGTCAGTCGTGGGGTGACGGGGGACACATTCCAATACGTTTTGGACAGGAGTGGTGTTACTTACCCCTACCACTTCTAGGAAGCGATTGTTACCATTGGTTTAAAGTGCCCTATGGTCGTGTTTATGATCTCAAAATTGGCCAAAGCTAAACCTTGTTCTAACATGAACAGTCTAGCGATATGCGAGAGTGTGTCTTCTACGTTAACTTTCCACGCATGCGTTGCTTTTATTTGTATTAATTTGCATTTAATTGTATTATTAATTGTATTATGTTTCACTACATTTTAACTTTACAGTTTATGAGAATAGTCAAGTCATTGTCATTGACGAATGGACAAACCGGTCGGTCGTCGGATCGATCCTTCTCAGTGGACCCATTTGCAGAATGGGCTATTTTCCGTTCCAACCAGTGGTCCACAACTGGTTTATCAAAGGCCGTGGTATGTGCTGCTTATCGAAAGGAGTAGCCTATGTTGCGGCAGCGGGTTTCCTCTAAAAGACATATGTCAGAATGGACAGGAGGGGTGTTACTTACCCCCACCACTTCTAGGAAGCGATTGTTACCATTGGCTTAAAGTCGATGATCAGATACAAATCAATGTGCTCTAGTGGCGTCGTTAAATAAAACAAACTTTACTTTGATGAATGGACAACATTAAGGGAACGTATGGTATGGTATGGTAGCGATTTTATCGTATGGGCTTCTTTTGACTAACAGCTGCAGTTATCATTGTATGCATAATATAAACCCATGGTTATTTTTAGTCGGAACATCCTCATCCGGGCGAAGATTACCAGGGCACAAAGAGAATAGCGTTTCTTCCTGACAACCCTGAAGGTCAAAAGGTCTGTCGTCTGCTAAAAACTGCTTTTGACCGGAAGTTGACATTTACGATTGGTCGATCATCCACGACTGGCATGGAGGACGTGGTGACGTGGAATGACATTCACCACAAAACAAGCATGCATGGCGGGGAGCATAGGTGAGTGTCACTTTATTATTGTGGTGGGAAGTAGGATATGTTTGTGTACGATGTCCTGTCATTGAAATACTGCTTATTATAATAGGAAGAACTTTCGATGCTAATTGAAAATCCTGTGGAAAGGCAGCCAGACTTGGTGAAAATTTCGGGTTATTTTTGTTCAAAACGGACAGGCTGCTTATTGATTGGCATGCAAATCAATAACCAATAATCAATAAGCAGTAAGTTCCTGAACTAAGGTTATTTCTGCCAAGCAGTGATAACGTGTCACAAATATAACTTTTTATACAGTATTGGTGTTGTTTACATTTCTATCAGTTACTGTTTGTTCTTGGGAATTTTTTCTCTCTATAGTTCGACTCGCAATTTATTCTCTTATACTTTCTTATGTTTTTATTTTTCTCCTTTAGATTCGGCTATCCAGATCCAACATATCTGTCAAGAGTACAAGACGAGCTAGCAAGCAAAGGAGTCACTATGCAGACTCCAGTCAGTTACGATCTCTGAAGCCCTTGTATAAAAAGGAGAAGTGATGAAAAGATGTAAAATCGTCACCAAGGAAACTTATTTATGATAATGACATTTTCCCAACTAACAGTGCACAGAATAGACTGTAGGTGCATATTTAGAATGTTGTCTATAGACAACACATAATTTCTCTTCATCTCCCAGCCCCCCCCCCCCCCAACTCGGCTCCACCCCTGCATACTGTGTGGACAGGTCACTATAATTATGACAGTTATTTATTATTATATGACATACAATTCATAGTGTAGATAGGTCATTACAATTATGTGATAGCTATTATTATACATCATTCATATGTGTGTACCTGAGTATCTTTTGTATTTCACATGCTTCTAGCTTTTGTAACTGTTCTGTTATTATATGTCTGTT
>JAULBS010038411.1:0-10031 GCA_032355785.1 Symmetromphalus regularis
GATTTAACTGTATTGATGGCTGACTGCAAAAAAACCAGCTATGTCCATTTTGGTAATTCTTGTCCATTTAGAATCAGTCATAATCAAAGGTCTTGGACATGTCATTTTGCATACTGATGGCAGCTTATATAAAAAAAAAGAATCTATAAATTATAAAAACATTCTGATTTTATATAATACTTTTAACTTTAAAATTCATTTTTGTCAAAAGTGCCATTTTGTACATAACTGTTTTTGTAGTCTGCCCTTGATATATCCATTGTACTCTGTGCAGAGATATGGTTTGATCACAATAATAATTATCTTATTTAGATTTCAAAAGACATACAGTGAGATTATTACCATTGTCTATATTGTGTGTGTGTATATATATATTTCACAATATATTTAACTATAAGAAGTCTGTATTTTGGTGCTAATTAGACACTGATTTAAAAAGTGTGTTGTGAGATTAATCCTGGGTTTAGTGAGATTAATCACAGATTTAATGTGATTAGCTGCACTTGATACGTCTGTTTTAATGACATTTATAGAATAAGTGTGGAAGGCAACATGTTCACAAAGTAGCAATCAGTTAATTAATTGGATAAAGCTAATTGTTGTCACCAGGGTAAAAAAGACTGATTAACTGGGAGACGGTCCGTCTGAGCCACTGTTAATTGTAATTACATAATTTTTTATCTTAGCTACTGGTACATCAGATCATCTACATTACCACGGAGCCCGTTAATAATAAACTTAAAATAACTAAAATGTCGTCAACTTACTTTAGAAAATTATTCACTTTGTGAGGAATTGTAAATCCACCACAGAGCAAACCCTTGGTTCTATTTCGGACTCTGATTTTATTTCTGGTTCAAAATTATTAATAAAAATATTTTGACAACCATCAAAATTGTGCAACTTTATTTCACCTTTTGGCTCAAGACATGTAAATTATCCTTTTAATTTGGTATTAATTTCCAGAATTTTTTATTGTAAATTACAGATGCATATTTTATTATTATTTGCTTTTACCCCTTTTTTGTATTGGATACAATGCCTAGAGTAATTCAGACCTTGCATCCACAACAAGCGTGCTTGAACATTTATTATTAAGCATGTTAATTTCCAACATTTGGCCTGACAGTCATTTGTGAGCATGTGTACATAGCTACTGGTACCGCTAATGATCTACATAACTTTATATCTGATGCAGTGTTACTTAAATATGACATTCATCTCAATGAAATTCAGCTACATTCAGTGTTAAGATACGCTAAAAAGATGTCTAAAATTTTCTGCAATTTCATTTAATACTTGTTACACCTAGAACATTTTGAAACATTTTCTTACAAATTCAATGGGAAAAAGTATTATTATTATTATTATTAATGACATCACTAGAGAACATTGATTTATTAATTATCAGCTATTGGATGTCAAACATGTGAGCCTGCCTCCCACTGGTTTTGAACCACCGTCTTCTGCTTGAGGGTCCAACATCCTACCACTGGTCCACCGAGACTCAGAGTGGGAAAGAGAAACTTTTAAATTACATCAACATATGTTGAAACTTGATTTATAATTTAGGTTTTGGTATCTATAAGCAATCAAGACAAAACTGTTGACTTTTGATATACAAAAAGACATTTAAAACAGAAATGTTCCGCTAAGGCCCAGTTTCTTTTGACGGTTCAACCCATTCTTTTAACACGTGTGGACACAGTTTAAACTAAGAATCGAGGTTGGACTATCGACGAGAAATCGGTCCTTAGTTTATTTAGCTTAACCAAGGATTTTATCTACTGGGCCCTTATTTTTATCCAAATCAATGATTTACTACAAAATAACAATACAAAATAGTTTGATAAAACCTATGTAATTTTAGATAATAGCATCTTTATTTCAAGTTCATTTGCTTGTCAGAATATCGTGAGAAAAAGGCAGAGTACAAGTCTATGTATTAATAATAAATCTGTAAGATGGTTGATAATCTGTACTTAATTCTTAATGCTAATCTGGTGCATTCGGTCTTAAAGCTTAAGTGAAAGACAGATTACTGTCAATGTAACCACAGATGGTGCCAAAATGGTCACCTTGGCAGACGCACAGACTCCTTGCAAACAAACTCATCCTATTTACAATTAAAGTGCTAATTCTACACCTATGTGTTTGTTTGTAGATAGGTCCCTTAGTCTTAGTTCTACTATTATGGCGTTCGGTGGTTCAGCGGTAGAACGGCAGATTCTCAAGCTGATAAAAGTCGATCCAAACCTGTTGGAGGCTGGCTCACAATTGTCTACATGTCAAAATAACCAAAAGTTTGACATCCAATAGCCGATGATTAATAAATCAATGTGCTCTAGTGGTGTCATTAAACAAAACAAACCAAAAAATAATAATTCTACAATGGTAAAATAATACTAAATATAGAATTCAGTTTTCTGTTCATGTGAAAACAGTTGGATATACTTAAGATTATTTTAAAATATATCAAGTATTTAAAAAACAGATTTGTCTTTTCATTTGTCTTGGACTTGTATCAGATTCATTTACAGGTTTGATTGAAAACAGCTTAGCTTTGGAAGTGCATAGATACGGGGTTATTCATAATACCAATATTTTCATATTTATACAGTTTTCTTGAGTAAGAAGTAGTCAAGCCCAGATACAAATTTATAGTAATCATTAAAATAATAATTCAAATTCCTTCCAATGTCAATATTTCAAGCTCACAAATTAGAGGGTGGGGGTGTCTGAAAATTTGTATGCTTTGTATAAATAAGAAAATTACAAAATAGTGAATTTTAGAATTGTGAAATGTGAAATTTAGGATTTTAAAATGTGAATCTTAGGATTTTAAAATATGAATTCAAGGAATTTAAAATGTGAATTTTAGGATTTTGAAATGTGAAATTTAGGATTTTAAAATGTGAATATTAGGATTTTAAAATATGAATTTAAGGATTTTAAAATGTGAATTATAAGGTTTTAAAATGTGGATTTTAAATGTGAATTTTAGGATATTAAAATGTTTTTGTTGTTCTTCTTCATAAATTCTATAAAATTTACATTTATTTTCTTTTGATCATATCTTCGAAACCATCATTTTTTTGATTCAGACACTATTACTATTAAAAGCATTAAACTGCATTGAACTTGGGGCATCACTTAAACAGCAATTTTATTTTTATTCTGTGACAGAAGGTCACAATTGACTGGATGAATGTTGGTAGAGAGACATTGCATAAGCCTGTACTTACAGCAGACAATGAGACAGAAATCAGTACTTCTCAATTTCCTAACCATCTGTCGCACTCTAGCTTTTTAAACCTCCCATTTGTCTCTTGCTGCTTACACAGTTTAAACTGCTGGGCCATCTACCATTTAGTGTAAATTATGGCCCCTTTTTTGTGTTGACGAGGACACCCAGCCCTTAATGGGTTGAGGAATGACGGGCATTTGGCAGTAGAAGGATAGGGTTCTGTGAAGCACACTGTTGATTTGAACTGTTTGATTACGGTGGTGTGTCTGTTTCATTGGCTATTGATCATGTAAGAATGGTTCTCGTCTAATAGAGAACCCCAAAGTGGCTTAGTTCCACAAAGCAAATTAAAGTTCTCTGTGTTAATGTATAGGTATGTAGTTTAGAAATGACAAAGTGGCTTAGTTTGACAAAGTAAATTAAAGTTTTCTGTATTAAAGTATAGGTATGTAGTTTAGAAATGACAAAGTGGCTTAGTTTTAGAAAGTAAATTAAAGTTTTCTTCTGTATTAAAGTATAGGTACGTAGTTTAGAAATGACAAAGAGGCTTAGTTTTAGAAAGTAAATTAAAGTTTTCTATGTTAATGTATAGGTATGTAGTTTAGAAATGACAAAGAGGTTTAGTTTTAGAAAGTAAATTAAAGTTTTCTTCTGTATTAAAGTATAGGTACATGTATGTAGTTTAGAAATGACAAAGTGGCTTTGTTTGACAAAGCAAATTAAAGTTTTCTTCTGTATTAAAGTATAGGTACATGTATGTAGTTTAGAAATGACAAAGTGGCTTAGTTTGACAAAGCAAATTAAAGTTTTCTTCTGTATTAAAGCATGTGTATGTAGTTTAGAAATGACAAGAAAAGTTGTTTGAAATAGTTTAACAACTTAATTGTTTTAAACTTTGTAAAAGTTTAACAACTTAACTGCTTTAAACTTTGTAAAAGTTATATTTATGACATTTACACTCAGATGCTGAGCTGGATATTAGCCATTTGTCAATTATACTGTGCACAAATAGTAAATAGGGCATCACTGGTTACCTGGTTCCTTTTGGAAAATTATTTCTGAAAATATATTTCTGACTGTTAACTCACGATTTAACTGAACAACCTCCAACCCAAGTTACCAGATAATTAATAGCACTGATTTAGCCGGTAATCCACCAGGTGGTTGATTCTGGATCTATCAAATATAACTGTATATTATCTGGTTATAATTTAGAAGTAATTTAGTTTTTGATATATCTGCTAGTGTTTTACTGTGCATGACAAATATAAAACAGTTTTGCTTTTGGAAAAGTGAAATGTAAAATTCATTCAGGGCGTTGTTTTACTTCAGATTGTCTTCTGTTATTTTTGTTTCTGTTTCTGTTGAAAGTTTTCTTGAAATTCCTTCCAAGTAACAATGTTCAAATATAGGTCATTTAAATTTCTAATAAATGAAAACAAACATGTTAAAAAAAAGAGAATGAATGCAAAGTACCACAATGTCAACTCTGGTGCATCTTCAGCTAAGTGTTATATATTTAAATTGTGCAAAACAGAATTACGTAAATGGTAAATTAAAATGTTTTGTTATATTTAACTTTAATACCACATCAATTTATTAAATTGTTTCTCACTAAAGTTAAAAGTATTCCCAAGGGTACGCTGTATTGTTCCTGAACTATTGAACTATCCATCCACCCATTTCACTTGTTTGTGGTTTTGCATTAACTCTCCCAAGTGAAAAGCACAAAATTATCGTAGGTAACGGAAACAATAGCAGCAGTATTTGATGAGCATAACCAAGTGTTCCGCTTCACCCATCAAACACTGCCCGATCCCAAGACGCTGGGTATGTACAGAACCAATGAAGTTTTCAAGTGCTTGACAAACACTCTGTGCTCTTGAGCCATTAAAACAAGTAGGATTGCTTCTACCGGGGAGAATGCCAGCCGGGATGTTGTCCTGGTGTAGGTAAAGCCTAGTTTACTGCGAAGGACCCTTGAAAGTCTTTGATCTGCCACTCTAGCAGCAATTAGTGTGGATTAACTTAAAGTGTTATGATTTCCTAACCCACCACAATGGCACTTGATGGCAGCTAGCTAAATAATTGACTTGCAACTTTGATATAGATCTGATAGAGGTATGATTAACTGTTTTAGAAGCTGCTAATAGTATTATGTGCAGTGGGATAATCTGCTCTATATTATGATTATCTGTGTTTAGAAGGTCCTCTCTTTATTGTATACATTGAGACAGTTTTCTTTATATTATGGTTATCCGTGTTACGGTTATATCAATATTGTTGTATGCAGTAGAATAAGGTTATAGTGAAAATGATGGAGAAAACTTCCATTGGAAAAAATCATCATCTGGACTGACATGAACAGAGATTATACTTCACATTGGATGCATAGAAGATCATACATGTTTGGCTTTATACCTTGTTTTTGAGCCTCTGTGGTAGAACATTGACTCTCAAACTAAAGACAGTGGTTCAAAACCTGTCAGAGGTTGGCTCACACTTGACTGTGTCAAAATGACAAAACGTTTGATATCTACTAACCGATGATTAATAAATCAATGTGCTCTAATGGTGTCGTTAAACAAAAATTATACCTTGTTCAGTCAATAAACAGGAGAGGTAATCGATTTAGTTTCATAAAAGAAAATTAATTTATTCAATATAAAATAAAGTTAAAAACTAAGAGGGAACACATTTTCTTTTGATATATATAATATAGTGTCCAATAGTTTAACCTTATTTAGTCATTTCTGCTGTCAAGAGTTCTTATAAGTTTGTATTTTTATGAGGACTGCCACTTTAACTATTGTGAATATAAACATTTAAAAATTAAATAAAATCTACTGACAAAATAACATTGTTTGAAGAATGATGATGTTTTAATATAGAATTATATCTAATAGATTATCTGATGGACTTTTTTTTATAGCACTGATGACTTCTTTGATTGTGGAAATGGATATAAGCATATATCGGTCAGTCAGAATCAAGTTGGCAGTTGGAATAAAGTTGGCAGACCTCATAAAAACAAAATAAAGTTATGAAAAAACTTTAAAGTTGGACTCTCAATCTGATGACTGTGGTTCAAAACCCATTGGAGGCTAGCTTACACTTGACTCTGTATCAATATTATCAAATGTTTGACATCCAATAGCTGATTATTAATAAATCAATGTGCTCTAGTAGTGTCGTTGAACAAAAAAAAGAGAAAAACTTCAGCTGATAACAGTGGTTCAAAACCAGCTGGAAGCCAGCTTAAACCTGACTGTGTCAGAATAACCAAATCTTTGAGATCCAATAGCTGATGATTAATAAATCAATGTGCTAATTTTTTTTACATATGTATAAATGTTATGGCAAAAGAAAATTAATTATTTTAAGAATGTGGTTGTTATGGTTTGGTATGATATAGTACTAAGATGTTACATTACAGGAAACCCTACATTATAACTTAAAAAGCATATTTGTAACTTGGTTTCATGCAGAGTATTGTGATATTCTTGCATTTTAGATTGAGACCCCTAAAATGAGAGTACTATGGACTCCTGTTTTTGAACAGCATCGTAGGACAGATTTTCGAAAGTGGAGGGCTGAAAAAAGATCTTGAAAGTTGGACTGGAGAAAGAAATCTTTACCTGAACTAAAAACAGGCCAAATAAGTGGGGAGCTGAGCACACACACACCCCTACCCACCACCCTCTGCTCATAAGGGCTTGTTGAGAACCCTGTCATAGCATCAGTGTTATTTAGCATCACTTATTAAGCAGCAAGTGTTGAAGAATTAATCCTTATCAAACAATGTCGGTCAGATCTCAAACAGACATTTGTTTGTTAATTCGTCATCGGTCAGTGTTAACGTATTCATCGGCTCAGACATTTGCCCAATAATTCTTTCACTTATCATTTCCGTACGTCGTATTTCCTACTGAATATTCATCCGCAGCTGCCTCCGAGGCAGGTGAGAAACATCAAAGGCAAGCCAATCAACTGTGTCCACAACCTGAGCACTGATTGGAAAATTGATGACCAGTAAATATGGTCAAAGGCAATTAATGAGTGAAAATGCATAGAAGAGTTCCATCCCAGGGGAGAGAACCTGGTGTAAGTTTATGATGTGTTGGTGTTTTATGGGCTGTAGTGAATGCTTGGTTAGTAGTTGATCAATTTCATGCTGTAACTGCAGACAATTCTAGAGAGGATTTTGGTTCTGTCTGCTAGAGTTATCAGAGTCAGCAGACAGTGACATCCACGTCTGCTCCATTTGAAGTCCATTTAACCCTCCACAGGATCCCTGTGTTTCAAAGTCTCGTAGAGAAAGAACTTTCTGATAGTTCATTTGTGTAGCGACCAAGTGAAACACATTCTGATAACCATGCTGATGTTCACACTGTGTTGAACTATTATAAAATTTTATGTCCATATGTTATGATGTTTGTCTTTTCATCCATCAGTACATTCATCTATCCTTCATTTAAAATCTTGTTAATACAGACCAATAGGAATGAGGGAGGGGGAGGGCAGCATGTGCTCCCCTACTTGTAAGCCATTTTTATTTTTATATATATATATATATAATTTTTTTTTACATTAATGTTTGCCATTGTAAACAAAATTTGATATAGAGTTTGTACCTGACCCATCAGTGCCCCTCACACCATTCCCAAAGTCGTTCCTATAGGCCTGTAATGTAATATATAGTTAACACTATTCTATGTGATGCTTAACGTTGAAGGTTTAAGTTACTATCATTCAGAGAATATTAATAAGCTATAAAATATTATGTCCATATTTTCTATAATTTGTCTTTTCATCCATCAGTATTGAAACATAGAAACATCTTAATTCTATTGTTTAGCAAAGTCATTCATTCATTTTAAAGTTTAAAGTAATTTATTTTTTAAAGTATAAAATACATAACTCTAGCATGAGGCAGACGAGGAGCTTGCCTTGTCTGGAATTTCTGCAGAAATTGACCAGTAGGCATATTCAACTCGTACTAATATTTAGGTTTAATTTGTTAATACATACATTAAACATGATAAAACACACAAATGAAAATTATGCATCTGATATATAAAATATTCATCAATAATATTATTATTAACTTCTCTCTTTTTTTTCTTCTTTTTTTTAATTTCACACACAACTTAGCAGATGTGATTTCCATGCTTACCGTTTTAAAATAATATTAACATTTTAAAAGATACTCTCCAACATAGCAACCATGTGGAAGATGAGGCGCCTGCGTCGTCTGGAATTTCCGCAGATTAATATTTTTTTGTTTCCCTATAATACTGATAATTATTATCCACATGGTTCAAGCTCCCAGCGTCTGGGTTTGCCTCAGCGTTTTTCCCTCTCTGGCTATGCCCCAGCATAAGTAATAAAATATACATGTATTTAAATAGCCAGTCTTATAATGGTTTTCCGTACACAAGAGAACCATGGCTCAGTCTGCTGTGTAAATGTGACTTTGCCTATGAAAGATCTGTCGGTGTTGTTAGTTTAGTCAAAAAGAAAGATGGGTCCACGCGATTTATTGTGTTCTGTATTTTTGTTCCTGGTTTTAATACTGTAAAACATGAAAATAATGTGCGAGAGAAATTAATGCAAAAAATGCAAGTTGATAACAGACGCATTAATTTCACCATGCATTTATGTCTGTAAAATATTGTAAACAACCGACACAAAACCAACGTGAAATAGTAAACAGAAATTAAGTTTTATTGACATAAAAAAGTAAGCAGTTAATTATCAATGAAACAAGCACATCATTAAGATATGGTTGTGATATTGAATTTTGAAAATTAATGTTACAATTAAAATCCAAAAGAAAATTTTCAAGTGAATGATCAAATATGCAGGTTAGTCATTAAAATGTATTCAATTAATTATTTTTGAAAATTTTATCTGATGCAAAACATTTAAATAGCTTGTTTTAATAATCAGGATTCCTGTGCTATTTTAATGGGATTTCCTCATTATCATAACCTTATTTTTAACTTGATTTAATCCTAATTGTAAGTGCATTGTTTAGAATATCATAACAATCTCCTATTACTAAAATCTCGTGCTTTCTTTCGGTGTGGGATAAAAAGTAACCCATACAACTTAGCTTTATCTCTGTGCTAATCTAGCAAACATTAGATTACTAGCAGTATCTGTGCAATGATCTGAGAAACACTGGATCACTTTGAAGTGGAATCAGTAAGATTAGCGTGATTATGTGCATTACCTGTTGTTTGTGTGTATTATCTCTACAGGTACGCTCACTCAGCAATTTGATTATCTATCATTTTCTCTGCAAATTTCTCCAATCATTACAAAACAAGGTTCAGCTTATGATATAGACACACATTTATGTAATTGTTTATTTACAGTTTATCTCAGAAACTTGATAATTATGAGGTGGTTTTCAGTAGAATCATCCGTTTATTGTTGATATTTTAGTGATTCCCAGTTTATCACAGAAATATGCTAATGCATCCTACTTATCACAGAAATTATGTGATTATTGAGGTAGTTTTCAGTAGAATCAATGGTTTGTGATGCATATTTCCATTATTTCATTGTTACAAAATTAGAAATCTTGTTAGCAGGGCTAGATTTAAGAAATTTTTTAGTGGGACCTCCAGGTTCACAGCCAAGGTCTGTTTTACTTGACAAGACTTGAGTAGATTACCCTAGCGAAGGCCTCCATGGCACAGTGGTCAAGCTATCGGACTCGAGGCTGGTAGGTACTGAGATCAAATCTCAGTCGAGGCATGGGATTTTTAATCTC
>JAULBS010038421.1:0-10030 GCA_032355785.1 Symmetromphalus regularis
TTTTCAGTATTCTCCTGTGATAACAAAATACCTCGAGGCAACACGTTTTCAGTATTCTCCTGTGATAACAAAATACCTCGAGGCAACTCGTTTTCAGTATTCTCCTGTGATAACAAAATACCTTGAGGCAACTCGTTTTCAGTATTCTCCTGTGATAACAAAATACCCTGATGCAACTCGTTTTCAGTATTCTCCTGTGATAACAAAATACCCTGAGGCAACTCATTTTCAGTATTCTCCTGTGATAACAAAATACCTCGAGGCAACACGTTTTCAGTATTCTCCTGTGATAACAAAATACCCTGAGGCAACTCGTTTTCAGTATTCTCCTGTGATAACAAAATATCTTGAGGGAACTCTTTTCAGTATTCTCCTGTGATAACAAAATACCTTGAGGCAACTCGTTTTCAGTACTAAACTTGTTACTGCAAGATGTTCGTGTATTTTCAATTGATAAAATGGTCTATAATAATATGTATGTTTAAAAAGGATAGAATTATTTTAAAAGTTATCATGGTGGCAGTTAAATCTAATTTTACCTGTTTATTCTTATGGATATGACGTTGTGGTACTAGCAACTCATCCTGGATTGATAATTTGTGTGGCATATCAAACAATAGACTACATTACGAGAAAAATAATTAGTTGTTATTGACTCTGGTGTTCACCATAGATGTTACAAAAGACAACTAGCATATTTACATTCACATACATACTAGTATTCATGTATGTGTATACTCACATTTCCCTTGTCACATTTACATCTTAATCCTTAATCTATATCTTATCTTATATTTATAGCACGTAATTTCTTACCTTTTCTTCCTTTCTAGTAGAATTTTTCAGTTAAATTTGAAACAAATAATTGTTGTCGTCATCACTACTGCTATTATTATCCTTTTATATCATGTAATTGGAGTGGGCCTCGTAAGTTGGATAACTTGTGCCCAATCCTTTTGTGTATTTTTATATGCACTAAAATATATTTCAATCAATCTAGGCTAACAAACGAACTTGGTAACAGTGTGAATTATTATTAGAAGTATGTTAAAATACATTAATAACTTGAAGACAGGACAGAGTAGCTTATGTGGAAATGGCAGGCTTATCGTCTGGTTTCGGTATTTACATGCCATGTCTTCTAATAGTGGATGATTGGCAATTATTTTTTGATTATCCTGACACTAACTATAAATTAGCAAATATCTAAATTGTATTTGATTACTTACAGGCGTTAATGAGTTTTTAATCAATTGTGTTTACAGGTATAAAGATATCCGGTTTAGATAAATAATAAAATAAAATAAACAAACGAGTCGGCGAAAACATTAATTCTTTCTGTATGTCTCAGGGAATGTCTAAATGACTCATTTCTGTGAACTCGCGTTTTGCTTGTTTTTCTTTAACATTTTCAGGGGCGGGGGTCTATTCTTTTTATAATTTCTCTATTCTTTTGTTTTCATTTTACTTTCTTCTTATATTTTATTCATCTATTCATCTACTTGCTTTTGCTTATTGTTTATTTGTAATTATAAAAATGAATGCGTTCATAACCTTAAATTCAATATACTAACAACATGGCGTCCTACACTACACATTACATCAAGTGAATTTTATTTAAATGTTCGTCTGTTTACCTTATTCATCCATTGTTTTACACCTCGTGTGAGAATGCACGTGACCAGCTCGCGACCACTCGCGCTAGGTGGGAAACCTTTTTTGAAGTGGTTATTTGGTGTCCACCTCTGACCACAGTGTACGCGGAAATACAAGATGGACGCATTCGACCTCATATTGATAGTCATTTTCAAAAGAAGTGGTTAAACTTACAAACTGTAAAACACAAACTTTGGTCAATAGAAAGATGATATCGTGAAATGCTGGAGGTTAAACGATATGGGGCGGAAAGGGCCGGATTTATAAGGGGGCAAATGGGCAATTGCCATGAGCCCCCCCTACCAGAGGTGGTCCCCAGACTAAGGACATCCTTTTATAAAAAATATATAATTACTATAAAATTAGTTCTATTCATTAATTTTAGTTCATTTTTTTACTTGTCGTGTAATATAATTTCTATGTTGAGGGACCCCCGAGGACTGAAGTGCCCTGGGGGATAATACAGGTATTTTGGAAGAGGGTCCATTTATGCATAGTTAGACTCCATAGTTAGCTGCGACCAAATTATAAAGGAAAAAAATGAAATAAATATTAATGGACGAAGACGGATCCTACACATCCACCCTAGACATCTGGATCATTTCTGGATCTGCTTATGAAGATTGATCCACTCTGTTAACTGAATATAAGCTCAAAAATACGTTTTTAAAAGTAAACCAATTAATCGTTTGTTGTTGTTTTTTGTTGGGTTTTTTCGTGTTTAATTCTTATCATTTTAGATGACCATATTAAAATTTGACAAAGTACCGGAATAAAAATTAAGATGAGCTAAATTGTATCATTAGGTTGTAATGAGTAACGTAAATTAATATATTAAGTTTAGGAGACCGGTAAAAGTGTTTGTTTGTTTGTTTGTTTGTTTGTTTGTTTGTTTATTTATTTATTTATTTATTTATTTATTTATAGCCAATATCGCAGTGAATATTGTCCGCCATCTTGGATACTGTATTCTTGATGGCAAACCAACAAATGACTTGTTATATTATTGTCGTTTATCTATCAGTGTTCATTATAGAAAGAAGGTATTACATGTATAGGTAGATTTTTTTTCGCTTTTTTCTTTTTTTTTCTTTTTCTTTTTTATTCCATTGTTCTATTAATTTAATTTAATTTAATTTTTATTTTCTTAGTCAATTATTTTTTTCTATTCTCTCTTTTTTCTTTCTTTTTTTTAAACCAGTGATTCATATTTACTCTATGCATATCTTGAAATACCAGAAATGACGTCACCACTGTGTCTTAAACACAGGAACGTCACCGGGCAGGAATGGTGTAGGAAGTATGGTGAACATGTGGGTATAATTTTCTCATTAAAGGAACGTGCACGATTTTCCCATGCTGTTTGCCATTCAGTTATTATTGTAAGCGTAATGTGTTACCGACGTATTTAGAAATAAATCATTTCTTTTCAGAACACATTTCTCATGTAGATCACTTGCTGAAATAGATCATGCTGGTGGTTGTTGAATGCGAATACATTTTGAACTCAGGATTTACAATTTATAATCTGTCGCAAACGTACATACATTTAAATCTGAATATTTGAAATGATAAAATATCCAAAAATATACTAATAGCTGAAAAACATTTTAATAAATCTTTGTAAAAATAATAATAATAATAAAATACAAAAATATAATTTATTTTTATGCCGCTGTTGCATATGGATAATAATTGATCTGAGATAAAGAAAAGGTCCTTCAATTAGGTTTAGTGCCCAGTGTATAGATTGATATTTCTCATCTGGTTTTTTTTCAACATGATAATATTGTTTTTTTCATCAGCATTTTCTTATAATGTATATAATCTAAAAAGAAAAATGACTTTCAAACAACAGACTCACTTGGTGCAGTGTTTACGTTATCTTTGTGTCCATTTGAATAAAGTATATATGCAAATAGATGGGCGTATATGGGGGGGTCGATGAGTTGGAAGCCCCCCCTGAAATCGCTTTTTTATCATTTAATATATCTGACATTGACATTGATATCTGACATTATTATACTTACTCAACATAGAAATATATGCCCGATATTTGAACCTGAAATCAAGCAAAAATACATAAAACATTGGTTTTCGCAAACATAGCAACGCTTGACTTCACGTAAACCTCGAACCTCTCTTTTCAAAATCCTATTTACGTCCAAGAAATATTAATGTATCAAACCATTGTTCTGCTTACAGCTGTTTATGCTGTTTCAAAATATTAAATAAATGGATGACAATAATAATTATGTTAGCCTATCCTTTTTATATTATGTTTTCCTGCTATTATATAACAATAATTATGTTATCCCTCTATTATGACAATAATTATGTTATCCTGCTATTGATACGGTATAAAATAAAATATAAATATAGACCTGTGATTCATCATAATGATATTCAGTCTGATGTATTACAATCATAGTACGCTTTTAATAAAATAATAAAATAAACTTTAAAACACCTTTTATTTATGTTAATATTATGTATGTTATATCATAAACACGGAAACGGAGAGAAATGTGCGTGGGTCAGTTATTTGTATGGTCCTAAAGCAGACAAGGAATGAATCGTAAGTAGGCCTAACATATGACTATGACACCATCCTTTTTACCACCTATTGTTATATAAAAAAATATTTTCAATCGGACACCTGTGGTTGAAAACGGGAGTTTCAATTTCAAAAGAACCAGTTTTTCCACCCCATACATCTATATTGCTTTTAACATCAAATACTTCGCGAGGTTACGTATAGATATCGCCTACGTCACGTAGAGATATCGCCTACGTTACGTAGAGATGTCGCATACGTCACAGTACCAATTACACTACAACGTCACGGAATACTGTTACCTCCATCTTAATTGTGTGTTTGATGTTACGCGGTCAATTGTGACAGAATGTCAAGTGACGTATGTTTGAACATTCCTCTGACGTGACTCGTGACATTTTCAAGGATAATATACTCAAAACAGATTCAAACATTGACCGGGTATTGTACGGCGGGTGGGTGGTTTTTTTTTAGAAAATAAAGAAAGTTATTTTTAGAAGCTGTGCGCACTTTGTAAATATTATTTCTTTTAGAAGAAAGCTAATTTTATCTTTTGAGATACGACGTTTAGGAAAAACATTGAAAGGAAAGTTTATTTTAGAAGCTTTGCATTTTGTAAATATTTTTATCCTTTTATGAAAGAAAACAAAGTTTACATTTTGTGAAACATAGGTGCTTAGGAAATAAATTAAAGTAATTTTAAAAGTATTAACTTTTGTAAATATTGTTCTGTTTAAATAGTCTGTTTAATATAAAAGATAACTCATTTTATATGTTTCTGGATTTATCAATTTTTCCTACAGATGTCCAAGAAAGCTTGTTTCAGACCAACATTTAAAAAAAATAAACAACAAAACAATATTTACATACAGTTTTAAAAATAACGTCAATCTTTGTTTTCGTCATTTTAAATATTATATTGTATTATACATACATTGTTATTGTAATAATTATTATATTACATAACATTTACCATTTTTCATTTACGACATTTATTTTGAGTTTTTACCATAGTTACATTTAGTTTAGTTTTTTTTTATATATATCATACTATGGATCACCTTTATACAGTGATTTACTTTACCATATTTTTACTTTCGTTCATAATTTGACCCCAATAGCCGATATTTATTATTGTGCTGGGGGAGGTGGAGTCGTTAAACCGACATTCATTCATTCGTTCGTATATTACAGTGGCGTTGGAACGAAAGTCATATTGGGGAGGGGGGGGGGCTGCTAATACTAAGAAGCAACTGACTTTACAAAAAAACACAAGAATAACATTAAAATTTTAAATTATAATGGGGCTACAGCCCCCCAGCTCCCCTCCCCCGGCTCCAACGCCCCTGTATTACATAACAAAAATCTGCAAAAGAAAGAAAATGCTGTAACTGACAACAATTTTATTTATTGAACATACTAGTGATAACACTGATATAGTATTTTTATCAGACGTATAAACACCTATGTTGGTTAGTTTTCGTGATAAAATGCACTATAACGTATACCGAATTGTCTACCATTGTTCATACTGATCGCCTAAACGTCAACCCGCCAACAGACACTGTGGTTTAATGGTATGTTCTCGAAGGTGTTCTATTTTAGTATCTTACATTATATTTTTTGTCATTTCATAATACATATATACCCTGAAACAGTAAACGTGTGGATTTCTTTAGTGTTATAAGTTATAACTATATTTATTTGTAATTATCTCACTGTTTGAATTATGTTTGTTAGACTGTCACTAACCATCAAAACAGTCAGTTCATCTACTACTAAAATTAGCTCATTCGCTTATATACCCGGATTCATCTCACCTGAGTAGGTACGATTAGATAAACTATTTGTAGTGGTTGCCCATCTAAAAATAGCTCCCGCTGTTCCAGGAATGTGTCGTCCCCAGCGTGCTGCGGGTGACCCGGTACGCGAACCCTGTTAATCGCGGTACGGTTAGATCCAGGGCAGTACGTGATCTTGCATCTTTTTAACACAGACAGTAGTAAAACAAAAAAACAAAAAATATTCCCCTTTCCTCGTTCGTTTAAATGCTATACGGTCAATGTGTGGCAACAGTAAATTGCTTAAATGGAAAGCTTTTAACAGTGTGTTTACTGGCTGTTTTGTCGGTTTTCACCTGTTTAGGTCTGTGACATACTTTCACTTCAACTCAAACTGAATCCTGCACGAGAGAAAGACATTAAAATGTTTTATTGTCCTTTATTCTGATCAAAAACAAACAGGATTTAACTACTTTCTTTGAAAATAATGGACTCTTTTTATAAGTAAATGGCTATAAAATTGATAAGACTTAGACCCTTTTACAGCTCCGTTGCTTTCCTTTTCATTAGATAATGCAATAGTCAATACCCGTTGAATCCAGTGTTAGGCTTTTAGTAGTCTTTAATGAGTACAATTAAATTACTGTCGATGGGTCAGTCATACCACAGGTCAAGAGAAAATACTTATTTTCACGGCAGATATTACGAGATTTGGGAATTTATTTAATAATTTGAACACGAATAATTTACACGTAATAAAATAAAATGCAAATCTATCTAACATTTTTATTTTAATTTTATAAATTAATTAAATAATTTTGTTGTTGACAAAATAGAAAATGTCTTGTAAAAAATAATAATTTTCTGCAGAAGCTATTTTCTTTAAACTGTTACTAAACTTATGTTGTAACTTTAAAAACAGTGATTGTATGTGTTCATATTGGATAAAGAGTGCAAAAATTAAAAACTATCAAATATTTATAAAATATTTATTATTTAAATTATTCGTATTTAAATCGTATTAAAACATTCTATTTTATTTTTTATTCACAAAATATTACAAAAATAATTCTAATCATAAATTTATGTGTATAAATATTTTAAAGTGTTATCCTACTACATTAAGAATGAGTTATACAAATTGCGCTAATATTATTCCATGTTATATTGTATAGCTATAGGCTTGTAAATACATGCAATATCAACATGTAGAGAAATTACTACGTGAACCCAGAAAGTTATTAAACAGTTTGACTCAGGATAGCGTTATTATTTTGACAGACTATAAATTATCAATTTAGAAACCAACCAATCAAATTGAGTACTTTCAAGTATTCTCTTCCCATTTTAAAGGCACCATAGGGTCATTTAACAAACGGTCCAAACCAGAACACTTTGACTATTACAAATATTTTTTAAACTAGGACAATTATTCAAATGCGTAACATTTGTAAATTATTCGTATGCCTGTAGATGTGTTCACCTATACACAATACGTTAATCTTTAAATAATTACTGGAAATAGAATAAAGTAAGGGCCCATATCATATAGACTTTATGTTTTAAATAAAATGCAAGTATTATGTATCTGTGATGGTTTGAGCGATCTGATGATAAGATGTACTGATGTGTAGCCTTTCATCGTATGACGTCAGAGCTCGCCAAGGTGACCATGTCCTTCAACACTGATCACATTTTGTCCTACATTCATATCACAGTCCATAATTTATTTTATATAATAATATATATACGTATTGTTTCGTTTTGTGTTGTTTAACGACACCACTAGAGCACATTGATCGGCTATTAGATGTTAAACATTTGGTTATTTTTACACGTAGTTTTGAACCACTATCATCAGCTTGAGAGTCCGACGTTTTACCGGTGGACTAATATAGGTTTTGGTACATTTTTGTTATAAGTTAATTTAAATATTTGGTAAATGGCAAGCATTGGACAGAGTGGATTTTAAACTGACTGGCAATAAATTAAATCTTCTATGCATCTACAGTGCTGTTAACAGTCAGTGAAACAATAACTTCTAATTGTTGTATTGGCTAAGCTACTCTAATTATGTCAATATACAATATTGTATTACAAATGTATGTTTGATAATATTACATTAAGAATACTGGTGAACTGTGTTCAGTGAGAATACCTGTGGAATGTGCACGAGGGCTTGGTAGACGTTTCGAGTCTTGCATTAGATAGTAACCAGTTAGCGAGCGCTCGCCCTCCTGAACACGCCTTTCGTTTTTCTCTCATGTATTTCTTGGTTAAATTTATTCAAATTCAATATAATATAATACTTTTTTTTTATAAATTATTTAAATATTATAGAGCATGGTACTGTTGAACATATGTTTCTTCTTGTTTAGCATTACAATACAGTTATGCATTATCCGCAACAAATTTGAGAAATTACTGGTGAATAAACCTGTTTTTCTCTCTCTCTTCATATTTTCCCTTCACTCCCCTTGGTCAGGTGCCCTCTTCTGTGGACCCCGGTTCCAGGGTGAGGTTTTGCCCTAACCAATATGGATGTAGGTACGTTAATAAATTAGAGGCAGACAGGTAGGTAGGTACCTGCAGGAATCAAATATTTGAATAGTGAGTTTGTATGATATTAATTTTAGATTTTTTTCTTTTAGCTAAATGCATATAGAGATAATATTATAATGTCGATTCTCGGACTAGCTAGCGTGCGTTCATTTTATTATCCTGGTCTTTCGTGATGATTCGGATTGTCTGGTTTCATCTGCACGCATTTAGAACAGAGACATTTAGACAGTAATGCAGTTAGAAATCTAATCGGTATTTGACCTCATCCTAGCCCGAGAGTCTGCGCAGTCGTAACTCCTTGCTGTATGTCTAACCTCCTTGAAGTCAGTTCCTGGTGCATTTTCACAATGCTTCATTTAGAACTCGTTACCACCTGTAGAAAATCACAAAATAAGCACGTGGACTGAATTATAAAGTACGTGTTTTTAAAAATAAATGTATTAATTAAAAGTACTGTCTAAAATAACTTATAACGAATCAGGAAATATGTTTAAAGCATGTTTATGTGTAATTTTAATATTCTAGCATTTTCAGTACTAGAAAGTTGTATAATAACATATTTATTTTAGGTTAGTGTGGATATTTATAATACAGTTCGTTGTACAGAATTTTTATACACATTTAGCCCATTTATTTAGTTTTCTTATGAATGCATATTATAAAAGAGTATGTTTTACTTGGGAACATGTTACATTTATAGAGCATGTACAGAAATCCTGTGCTTAAAACCTAGCACTCGCTGCATGATTATTATACAAGAAATATGAGTGTCTCCTTTCTTTACCAAATGTTTGACATCCAATAGCCGATGGTTAGTTAATAAATCAATGTGCTCTAAAGGTGTCGTTAAACAAAACGAAACAAACTTTTTTAAAGTTTACTGCCTTATGTCCAGAACTCATAGGTAGTTGATGCTCGCTACACTGGTTTTTGTGTTTTATGTTAAATCTAATGAGAACATTTCGTATTGGTTAATTCGCTACCTACTTGAAACGCCTGCGAAACTTAGCTTATCAGGAACGTAAAAGAAAGGTGCACCTTTGAACTGCTATGTGCAGAAATGCCGTTTTTAACAAAACAGTTTCGTTATTCACGTTGGATAAATTGTATCTGTGGCTTTTAATGGACTACGTTTAACAGATGGATCTAAGATATTATCTGACGACATGCGAACAGTGTGTTCATCTTCTAGGAATGTAGTGATTCAACGTCGGTTTTAACAGTTCGTAACTACGTGTTGTTCTTTTTATAAATGTGAGAAAACTTAAGAATTAAAAAAAAATGTGAAAGTAAAAGACTAATTTGAAAAACAAAACCCTAAACGATAGGTTCGAGAAATACATGAAATCCACTTGTATTAATTATTAAATAAAATGTTTATTTTTTAACATTTAATTAAACACACACACACAAACACACACACACACACACACACACACACACACACACACACACACACACACACACACACACA
>JAULBS010038432.1:0-10029 GCA_032355785.1 Symmetromphalus regularis
ATTACATATGTAATAACATACGAGGGAAATCGTACGATAAATATTACCCACATTATGCTGTACCGTGTAGGTAATAATTAAAATTATCACATACATGATGTTTCACACACATCCAAAAAACTTTTATTATGTTCCAGAAAATATGACTTTCCCATAGCTTTCTAGTATCACTGTTTCTCCCAGTATATATCAAAATTTCCAAAAGGGTGTAGAGACCGTGTATTCCACCAAGTTACCTTGCTCCCTGGTTTGTCTGGGTCATTGACCCTGTCTGGTTTGATGTCCTTCATGATGCAGACGGCAGCCATCACGACCTTCACTCCTACTGGAGGATTCTTCATAGACTTCACAATTGTGATGTCAGAAGGCTATAGAACACAAATAAAATTTAATAAAAAATAAAATTACAATTTGCCATGACTTGTTTCGACTTGCAAAAAATA
This sequence comes from Symmetromphalus regularis, assembly GCA_032355785.1. Lineage (NCBI taxonomy): Eukaryota > Metazoa > Mollusca > Gastropoda > Neomphalida > Neomphalidae > Symmetromphalus > Symmetromphalus regularis. The sequence goes on from JAULBS010038432.1 coordinate 444, forward strand.
ATGTTTCCACTCATTAGCAGGATGTTACGTGCTTGACTGGCTTAGAAAGTAAAGTTTGTTTTATTTAATGACGCCTCTAGAGAACATTGATTTTTATCTTATCATCAGCTATTGGATGTCAATCATATGGTCATTATGACATATTTATTTTAGAGGAAACCCGCTGCTGCCACATAGGCTACTCTTTCCGATAAGCAGCAAGGGATCATTTATATGCACCATCCCACAGACAGGACAACATATACCACAGCCTTTGATGAACCAGTTGGAATGGAAAATAGCCCGAACTGCAAATGGGTCCACTGAGAAGGACAGACACACTACTATTTGAGCTACATCCCGTTCACTTAACAGAATATGGGAATTCTCAAGAGTAAGTTTCTTGTTTTATGTTCTATCCTGCAAATATCATTGGTTTTCCTGTCACTAGAGGGAAAATGTCAATAAAAATGGATCAAAATAGAATTTTCCTTTTATTCTATTTAAGTCAAAATACATGACATAGGTTCCACAAAAAACTAAATATATACATTGGCCATAGACCAACCTTCAGTGTATCGAGGGCAGCGAGTGCAGCCTCCAGGGCGGGCAAGGCTTCGGCTAGATCTGCTTCACACTCATCTTTCAGAGCCTGGGCCTCAGCTGCCTGCTCATTGGCTGCGTTCTCATCGACCTTGACCCTCTTGCTGGTGGCCTCGACCTCGATTGTTTCCTTGTCGATGACGATGAGCATCTTGTTGTTCTCCTCCTGACTCTTCACGAGCTCTGGTTGCAACTCCTCCAGCTCCTTCTGCATGCTGGCTACCTGCAGGCAAAAAAAATAAATATATAATAACAATCAGGCCATAAAACCTGAATTCTATAACAGATTGAAAAATAGTATACATTTACTTTGTGATGATTTTGTGATTATTTGATAAAAATGTTAAGATCCATCATGATTTTTAGTATTTTGGGAAAGAAAAAAAAATCGTGACATTTTCTAATGCAATTAACCAAATATTACAAAGAAAGCACACAAAATTAAAAGTTTTTTTGTATATATTTACATACGAATGGCAGCAGAACATTATGCAAATAACATGAATATACTATTATTAGGATTGCAATTAAGTGAACTTCACTGTAGTATACATGTAACTTTAACTTACTTGAGATGCAGCAAAGGCAAGTTTCTCCAGACCAACAACATATCTCCTCTTGGCTTTCATTGTCTCGTCCTGTTTCTTGTTAAGCATTGTCTTGAATGAGTTGATCAACTCCAGATAGGATGTCGGTGTTACATAGTTAAACCGACCCAGCTGATGCAGAAATCTGAAGAAAAAACAACCATATTCTAGTCACAATGTGTCTGATACAATGAATGAACCATGGATATATCAACTCAGTTAATAAGTTTTGCAGATTTAAGTATAAAATATGTATTTCACTGCTTAAGAACCAAAAGGGTGTAAGTTGGTGTAGCAGTTAATGGAGAAAAGGGCCAAACACTGTTTCTCACCTTGACACAAGTTTTATGTGGAATATGTTTTGATTTCGAGATAAATGTGGGATAGCTTCAGAAACCTAAACACGCCCTTTGTGCACTGGATGCAGCTCACTTAGGGGCATTCAGCAATACCAGTAAGTGCCAAACCCAGACTTACACCCTTTTTGTTTTTCTGAATCAGCAATTTCATGAATTATATTTACAGTCAACTATAGCATGATTTTCTACTTAATGGTCATATATAACCCAAACATTAATAGACACATTCTTGATTTTATATTTTGCTGGATATAATTTTACAAGGAATGGCTAAAAACATGTGTTTAAAGTTTTAGAAGTATGCAGCTTGTGACTCACTTGTCGGAAAGCTCTCGGACACTCTGGTGGAAATATTTACACATAAATACTGAGTCGCCTTTTTCTTTGTCATCAATACTGGTGTCCTCCAGAAACTTGTGAGCAACTCTTTCCAGGGCATCATCTGGCCAGGCCTAAATAAACAGGAGAATTACATAAATAACATCATCTTACAAATGTTGTGGCCAAAATAAACAGAAGAAGTATATAAATAAAAAAAATCTCACAAATATGGTGGCATAATAAAATAGAAGTATATAAATAAAAGCATCTCACACAAGCCCGTAGCCAGGGGGGTTCATAGCGTTTGAATGAACCCACCTTTTTTCTGAAGAGCCATTTCAAACTAGGCTAGAGCCCCCAGCTTTTTGAAAAGTTATTTGGTGACGCTCGCAAGTGCCCTTTTAATACCAAAATGGACCGCCCTTCAAAAAATCCTGGCTACGGGCTAGTCACAAATATGGTGGATGAAAATAAACAGAAGTACATATATATAAATAAAAGCATCTCACAAATAAGATGGCATAAATAAACGAGAAGTATATAAATAAAAACATCTCACAAATATGGTAGTCCAAATAAACGAGAAGTATATAAATAAAATAATCTCACAAGTATGGTGGGCCAAATAAACAAAACAAGAATATAAATAAAAACATCTCACAAATATGGCAACCCAAACAAACAGGAAAAGAACATAAATAAAATCTTTAAAAAAATGGTGGCCAAAATAAACAGGAGAAGTTTATAAATAAAAGCATCTCACAAAAATGGTGGCCCAAATAAACAAAAGTTTATAAATAAAAGCATCTTACAAATATGGTGGCCCAAATAAACAGAAGTATATAAATAAAAGCATCTCGCAAACATGATGGGACTAAATATCCAAATATGGGAAAAACTTTCACTGAAGTTATTATTTATTATTTGAAAACACCGGATGTTGCAAATATTCCCATATTGACAGCTGCTATATGATGGCCTCAGTAAAATACAAGTGACAAGACATAAATACTACCTGGAACCAGTCGATGGTGCAGCAGTTGATCAGAGAGGGATACTGTCGCAGTCGGTTCCTGAACGCGTCGCCGATGGGGCTGAAGGCAATGATAATATGCAGGTTTTCTCTGATGCGGTTCACAAAGAAAGCAAACAAAGCAAGCGGGCTGAAATCTGCATTTTTGTCGCCAGCTTGGGCAAATGGTCGTACAATCTAGAAAAACAGTAAAATATGATTTGTAATAATATACATTAAAAAATGTTCATATGGTTAAAAAATAACAATAATGTATTGATTTTAATAATGATACAAAATATTTTACAATAATAATAAAAAAAATCACAACAAAAAAACACTACTCCTAAAAAAGAGAACACCCCCCACCCCTCCCATTGTTTGTTTTATTTAACGACACCACGAGAGCACACTGATTTATTAATAATCGAGTATTGGTGGTCAAACATTTGGTTATTTTGACACATACATGTAGTCAAGTGTGAACCAGTTGCCAATGGATTTTGAACCACTGTCATCAGCTTGAGCGTCCAACATTCTACTGCTGGACATGTAAAACTACATACCTCTAAAATCTCAGCCTTTTCATCAGCAGGAAACAAATTAGGAACCTCGCCAGTGTTCAGCAAGTTGTCAATGTCTTCAAGAAATGATTCCTCTTTGATCTGTGTGTCGGTTATCAAGAACACAGTTATCTTTCCCTGGGCTCCAGTACTCTTCAGTAAGTCCTGAAAATAGTCAACTTTACTTGTAAATATCTAAATAATTTAAATAAGAAATTACGAATAATCTATAAAATCCTTCACTTTGTAATGAAAGAAAGAAATATATTTGCATGACACTCAAAAAATGAGCAGAGCAAAATATATTACAGTCACCATCAACACAGATAGCTGATAAAAGTTATAATAATATTACATAACAATGAACTGTATATTTAAAATATTCATGAACTATTTACACAAAACATTGATGATTTGAAACGTTGGTTCGTGGTCTTTATGTCTCCCAAGTTTAAAAATTATCATTTGAAAATGTCTAACATTTACAAGGAATAATAATAATAACAACAACAACAATAATAAAATAATAATAGCAATAATAATAACTACAACAATAATAAAAATAATAATAGTATTAATAATAATAAAATAATAATAATAATTGCAATAATAATAACTACAACAATAATAAAAATAATAATAGTATTAATAATAATAAAATAATAATTGCAATAATAATAACTACAACAATAATAAAAATAATAATATTAATAATAATAAAATAATAAAAATGACATTAATAACAATAATACTAATAATAATAGCAACAATAATAACAATATCAATAATAATAATAATAATTGATAACAATACCTTGATATCCTCTCTCCACTCTGTCTTGCCATAATTCTTAGAAATCTCTGGCTGGAAGATGGCATATCCAGCCATTGCTGTCGCCAATCGAGTGAGAGACTGTCGTCCACTGCCACCGACACCAACCAGGAGTGCATTGCCTCCAGGAACTCGAAGAATCCGACAGATCCTTGACAGATGTTCCAGAACATACCTATGAAATTAAGACAGGAAATAACAAACCTGACACCAAATATTTTCTAAAGAATTAACTTACAATGTAATGTGAGTCAGTAATACCCTAAGCTGCTGTCATTTAACACTAAATTCTGCCTTTTTATTGACCAAGATGTTTTTAGGTGCTAGTGGAGAATTTTACTATCAACCTTTCTCTGAAAGTGATCCTTATTAGATCTTAGCTAAAAATGAATATAATCAAACCACTCATTTGACCACCTATAATCAGTGATCACCTTAGTACCTACCACAAGTGACCATTCTTTTCTTTCCAACAAACTGCTTTTCATTGTTTATCTACTCATAATAAGGAACCACTTGTCACCTAAACTGGACCCCAGTTGTGAGTAATAATAATAAAGATAATACAGTTGTAAAGAGAAGTTGGAACATGTGAAAGTGTTATAGAATTCTGAGTCCTCATAGGAATGTCATCACTGGATTCAAAATGCAGTGCAGAAACTAGTCTAGAGGGTATTCACTAGCTATTTGATCTTGAATACAAGGCTTGTTTTTCTCTGTTGTTGAATACACAGCTGCCATTGCTCTAAGTGCACAAATTAAAAAATTGTTATTTTATTAAAAAATAATGGCAACATGACCATGATGGATACTTCAGTTATTAACAGAAGTTAAAACATTCTTACCTAAATATGACGAGATTCATCCTGTTTTTGTGTGTGTTGTTGTATTCATCGAGGCACTGCTCCACCACCTGGTAAAACTCGTCCAGTGATGTCACCTCCATGTACACACGCTCGTCCGGCTCGGCATCGGGATTCATGTAGTCACCAAACATTAAACTACGCAGGTCCTCCTCCTGAACCTGTCAAGACACAACAACAAACAGTTATAGAGGAGAACATCTATCTATATTTAATTAAATTATAGAGAAGAATATGTATGCATATCTATATTTAATTAAGTCATTGAGGATATCTACATAATTATGAAAACGTCAATGGCAAAATAATTGGGGTCACAAATTTCCATAATATGACCTGATACTGCCATCTACAACTGCGTACAAACACACTATTCAAATGTCCCTTTAGATACAGAATGATCAGTCCTTCTTAAATATGATATCAAAAACTGACTGTCTATGGCAAAACAATCCAAGTGTTATCATTCATTTTCAGTTTTCTCAGTTTAACCTTAATGTGACCCTGATCGTTTTGCCTGATGTCTTCATATATATAATTATTATTTAGGTCCTCCTCCTCAACCTATCCGACACAACAACAGTTAGAGAGGAGGACGTGGATGTATATATAATCAAGTAATACAGATAGATTAGTTATAGAGTTATTTAATTAAAGTTATGACTTAAGATTTAGTTAAATACATGTTTAAATATTTTTGGCTTTTAGAAGTTTTTACTGTTAAAATTAGATACCATATTCGACATAATAAGTACCCTGTTCCAATAAGGACTTAAAAAAAAGAAAAAAGTTTTAATAGCACCCATTTCTACACACTTTGAAGGGTAAACATTTAAAATTATTTGAGATATCTCATTTAACTGAATTATACAGAATTAGACTAGCCAACCTTTACACTGTTTTGTAAATGAATACATTGTGAGAGATAATTACATCTACATTTTATCTTTCTAGTTTATCAAAATTCATGCAGTAATAAATATAGTCTATTATTAAGCTACTAAGAATCATGTTTAATGTGTGACAATGAATAATCAACAATGAAAAAATAAAATAATAATAAAACAAAAAATAAAAAAAACTTTTAAAAGTAGTATTTTATAAACACTGTCTATAAAAGAAAACTGTCCACAATATTTGTTGATCCATTTCAGTAAAGTAATAATAAAATCATTTAATAAAGTAAATATATAATGAAAGTTATTCATGTTATTTTTAATAGAGTTATTTCCCTTGGTGATCACACAGAAGATACGCAAAGAATCTCCACTGTATTTTTACCAAAAGAAGTCAATTTTAGCTATATAACTAACATATTTGAAGTTTTTAATGACATAGGTCATAAAACTAATATTATTCTCGTGATTTATTATCATGAAGTTAACATAAAGCTTTAAACAATAAGAGAACAAAGTTGAAAAGGTTTGTAGAATTTCATACATTTAGTGTCTGTTGGAAATGATTGTCTGCATCTCCAATATTGCAACAAAAGGGAGATAACCTACTAACATGCATATATCCTCTATGCTTTAATGCTTGTGGTGAATGTTTAAATTTGTAGGAGATATAATATTAAAGTCTTACATAATATAAACCAAATACAATATCATTTTATTTCATTGATATATTAATTTGTACTTTAAAATGAATAAAGATATATTTATTTTTTATTGATTAACATAAATGACCGATATGCAACAAAGAAAACAAATGAAAATCTTCAAAAACATTATCGTATTCTTTCATTTGTGTGTGTACAGTTTCTTTTGATAGACAGTATAAAGTAACAAGAAAAGTGAACAATCTCAAAAATTCCTACACATGCTCTGTTTCATATCTTGTTTTTGTTTATTTTAATTTAAAAATAAAGTAAATTAAATAAAAAAAGATCATACATAAAATGTGTCATGCTCTATTTGGATTACAATTATTAAAAAGAAGAAGAAGTTAATGCTTATAATTGCTGTAATATAAATTAAATGAAATAAATTTCAAAAAGTGATTGCTAATTAAATACCAACAAAATATAATCTTTTAATAAAATAATCTAAAATTCAAAGACCGAAGGGCAATTTCATATGTCTGGGTCATCAACAGGTTATGAAAATCTATTGATTAAACCTGGAGAAAATCATATATGTCATGTGCATGAAAGGATTTTGATAATCCAAGATTAATTCTATATATGATTTGAATAAATCTGCTTTCAAGAATATTTTTCTCTGAATGTTCAGCCTGTTTTATAAACCAGTATTAATCCAGTACAACCAACTTTTATAAAACTTTTATATTAAATCGGTCCCATATGTTCACAACTATTTCAGAGTATGAACATGCTGCTGAATAATTATAAAAGAGAGCTGACTCTGTGAAATAACATGCATAAACATTTAATGAAACGTGAAGAACAAAACAAACTGTTACTGATTAATGTTCTCACATTCTGAAAAAAGAAAAATATGCAATTTATATAATAGTTGGAAACAATCCACTTATATATTGGTAGGAAACAACCCATTTATATATTGGTAGGAAACAACCCATTTATATATTGGTAGGAAACAACCCATTTATATATTGGTAGGAAACAACCCGTTTATATATTGGTAGGAAACAACCCATTTATATAGTGGTAGGAAACAACCCATTTATATATTGGTAGGAAACAACCCATTTATATAGTGGTAGGAAACAAACCATTTATATATTGGTAGGAAACAAGCCATTTATATAGTGGAAGGAAACAACCCATTTATATAGTGGTAGGAAACAACCCATTTATATACTGGTAGGAAACAACCCATTTATATACTGGTAGGAAACAATCCATTTATATCAGTAGTGGATCCAGAGGGGATCCAGGCAGTCCGTACCCCCCTTTTCATAATTTTTTTTTTTCTTTACATTTTCCAAGTGGAAGGACAAGAAAATTAACCATGTTTTCACCTTTCCTATTCACCCATCACATTTGGACCCCCCTCTCCCTTTCAGAAATCCTGCATCCACGTCTATATATATTGGTAAGAAAAATCCCATTTATATATTGGTAGGAAACAACCCATTTATACATGTATCTTGGTAAAAAACAACACTTTTATATCTTGGTAGGAGGTTTTTATCTATTAAAAAAACATTAAAACATGGGAATTTTGAAATATTTTCTAGATATTTTTTTTCTTGACCACATTTCATAACTCAAGTGATAACACTGTGAAAAGCCATGATGTCAAAAACAACACTGATTATCCATGAAAACACAACATAAAATGCTTTTTTTCTTGACCATACTTCTTAACTTTAGTGATAACTCTTTGAAAGGCCATGTCAAAAACACACATTGTTTGTCCATGAAAAGACAACAAAAAGTGTTAAATACGGTTTTTTCTTGACAATACTTCCTTAGAAATAACACTGTGAAAAGCCATGATATCAAATAAAGCACTATTTATTCATGAAAAGACAACAAAAACTGAAAAAGTGTTAAAGGATGTTTTTTTCTTGACAATACATCCTTAGTGATAACACTGTGAAAAGCCATGACACCAAACAAAGCACTATTTATCCACGAAAAGGCAATAAAAGTATGTTTTTTTCTTCTTGACATACATCCTTAGTGATAACACTGTCAAAAAACAGTGCTGTTTATCCATGAAAAGACTATAAAAAAAGTGTTGAAGAATATTTATTTCTTGACCATAAAATTATTTTCTAACTCAAGTGATAACACTGTGAAAAGCTGATGTAAAACACACACTGTTTATCCTTTAAGACAACATAAAGTGTGTTAAAAAAAAAAAAATCTTGACCAAACTTCTTAACTTTCCTAATTTGAGTGATTACAATATGAAAAGCCATGACATCTAACATAGCATTGTTTATTTACGTCCAACTTTGAACCCCACTGTCTCTTTTCCTGAAAATGTCCATAATTATTTTAATACTATTATTAAAGGTTTGCAGTTACAAAAAGCTTATATTGCTAACTTTCTGTAGCTGCATAAAATTAATTTAAAAAATGTTTCCGAACAATCTACTTTAGCCACGGCAAATGATATTTTTGAAAAGCTCATAGGAAAAAACTTCAAAGAACCTCTGTTATATACCAATGTTTAGAACAATCCAATAAAAACACTTGTTAATCAGCAGCTATTAGGTATCAAACTCATGTTAACTGTGACTCATAGTCTTCAAGGAGTGGAATCTAGCTCAAACGGTAGCGAGTCAGCCTGTGAACCGGTCGGTCATTGGATCGATCCTTCTCAGTGGACCCATTTATAGGTTGGGCTATTTTTTGTTCCAACCAGTGGTCCACAACTGGTTTATCAAAGGCCATGGTATGTGTTGTCCTGTCTGTGGGATGGTGTATATAAAAGACCCCTTGCTGCTTTTCAGAAAAGAGTAGCCTATATGGTGGCAGCAGGTTTCCTCTAAATACATATGTCAGAATGACCATATGATTGACGTCCAA